>BMAV01022142.1:101344-166363 GCA_019973955.1 Trichonephila inaurata madagascariensis | reverse complement strand
TTATATTCTACTTGATATTGAAGCTCTGATGTAATAGTACAAAAAAATTAAGGAGAATCAATATTAGTTTATGTTTATATTATTATATTTTCACTAAGTTCTATTTTCGGGGGGGGGCCAGGTTTGGAAGTCCACCATTCTCGTACCATGCTTCAATACGTCGCCCAACATATTCTTTTGATTTTATCGGGAACAAAAAACAGTAACAAATTATTTATTGAATAATTAAGTGGCATTAATTATTAATAACAAATACTTAATTTAATTTTACGTACTATAGATATAGGATTATAATCAATAGAAAAAAAACCTAGGCTTTCGGGGGGGGCCCGGACCCGATACCCCCCCTCCCCCCTTTGTGTGCGCCACTGAGTTTATGCATCATCTTGAGATCATTAACTTTAAATGTAGTTCAAAATTACGAGGATCATTAGTAAAAGTTTGTTTTTTTTTCGTTTGTTGAATACCTCAAACTGCTTTTTTTGAACGATTCAAAAGCCAAAGTCTTTTTTTACTGTCGATATAATGCGATGTTTTTTTAAAAGCAAGAGAAAAATAAATCTGATTGCATAGAATACTTGAGAATGAATGTAGGTATTACATGATTGTGTTATATATACCACCATAATTTTAACACTGTGATGACAATAATACATTTCCTTTCAAACAAGGTTTCTTTCATGGTATTAATAATCCAAATGAGAGAGAGAGAGACTGCGAAACACACACAATGAAACTAAATGACACAAACATTTCACGGTCACTTCCCAAATAAAAAGAGAAATCTTTACTACAATAAGAAATAGCGTACTTTGCATACATTTTCATTAAGAAAAAACTAAACTACATCTCTTGTAGTCTTAAAAAGCCAGTGTTATTTATACTCATTACCCTTTTTTTTTCTGTCTGGGGACAGATTAATCCCCGAGACTCACACGAACAAAGAACAAGAGAAAAGCAGCTAGTTATCCAAAGAACTACGATCTGCCTCATTTGCGGGCTAAGAGAGCGGGGCTAAAATTCACCTTGTACAAAACACCACCAAGCTCGGCCTTCAACAGTTCGAAGCATTCCTCAAAACCTTCGTACCACCACCGGGCCATAAGAATAACGACTTTGTAAGAGACAATTAGGCTTAATTATTTCCGAGCCACTGCGCCCCAAAGAAAATGGCTTGGCCCCTGGCCAGATGTATACTTCCTCATATTCCGATGGCGTTTTATCTTCTCTTTGTTTATAACGCCCGTAATCTGAGCACAAAAGCATCGTCGAGGGCGATCCAAGACCATTTAACGAGCGCCTAATGGTTTACTTTCCAAGGGTGTTCTGTGAACTCAGGTTCAACTGCATCACTTTCTGAAAAGACCTCCCGCAAGATCATTGTTTTAGGTTCATAGGAACATTTTCGGGGGTGTTGGCGAAATGTAATCGTTATTGCTTTTCCGTGATGTGTTTGAAATAGACTCCTTGGTGTTGAAAGTTGTTTCGAATTTTGAAAAGTGCGTCGGATGATTTTAAAATCATTATAATTTGAATCAGGTAATTTTAACTTCCTGTGTTTAACAACAGTTTGAAGAAGGATGTCTCTCTTAAAAAGCAATCCTTTATTTTATTTTTAAAGAAATGTTATATAACGATTAAACTCCTAGAGTTACGTAAAGTTTATTATGTGTTTTAGTAATTTTCCCGTGGCCTTATAATAATACAGCATTTTTCTTTTGTAATATTCGGAGGAAATGATTAGATGATGACGTAATGAAATGATTTGTTCGTAGTGATCTAAGAGTCATCACTGACTTGGTACTTAGATTTATGCATGATTATAAAGGTTTTTATTAAAATAAAAATTATTGTTAAAAAAAACTAAAAAAAAAAACACCCTTTTATAGTTACCGTAAAATCTGGCGTACAACGCGCACTTTTAACACAAAAAATAAGAACGAAATTTACGGGTGCGCGTTATACGCGGGGTATAAAATTTATAGCTTTAAAAATTAAAAAAGAGATGAGCATAAAGAAAAATCAGGTTTTATATGCATCGAAATACTGTTTATTTAAAAGAAATGGCATTTCTTATGAACTTAAGGGTTGTAGTTCTAGAAGTATATTATTTCTCTTCAAAATCTTGTGATAATATCTCGAATAAATGACTTCAAAACATAAGAGTATTGCACACTTACATTTCAGGTTTCTTCGTAAAAGGAAAAAAAAAGGGAGGGGGGTTGTGCGTTATGCGACGAATATACCTTAAAATTTTTTTTAAAAAAGACAGCTTGAAAGTATAGGTGTGCGTTATACGCCAGTGCATGCTATGCACCGGATTTTACGGTAATCGAACGAAGTTGTAACTTAATCTTTTAGTCGCCAAATATGGAAATGGGATCTGAAATTTGTCGCCAGATGTGGGATGGGATCTGCAAATGGGAAATCGTTAATCCTGATAATCCTGATCAGGACAACGGAGTAAATTTATTTAAATTATTGTATTGTAATCATTCCGGGACAAGTGAGCATAATTTCAAATTAATCTGACCTTTTAAAGTGGGTAAAAATTGAGTTCAAATATTCCCCCTGTTACATACAAGTGAAGCTTATAAAAGGGTGTTAATAATGTAATATCGAATCTTAATTTGAAATTTTATTGGAAATAACTGAGAATTCAATATTGTTTTAAAACATAAGAAAATTAAGTTCGTTGAAGTAATTCTTTGAGTTGACTAAATGCCACAAATGGACAACGCAAAGGTATTACGATGGCGAAAGTATGATGGCATACTTCAAAGTTTTTGCTCCCGTCAAAGAGCTAGGAGGAAACATAAGCCGGTATTTCAATTTTCTATTTTTCACATTAAGACTTAAAGGGTAGATATATTCTCTTTTTGATATGAAATAGTCCACATTATTTCGCACAACAAGCGTATCCGCAGTAGTCTAGTGGTCATGGTCACGAACTCGTGACCAGCGTTGTAGAGTTACGATTTCGAATTCTGATGCCACGAAATATACGCCATGTAGAGGGTCTGATGCACGTTAAATCTATCGTACTTTGAAATCCTCTAACTGATGTAGTGTGAAAGTTAGGGGAGTCAGTTCAGTCATTATTACCGTGGTTGAAAATTTCGAGGTAAGTCTCCAAAAGCCCTCGTGTTCCTTCGGAGCGGTAAACATTCACTTTGCACAATGAATCCTTTATGTAACCAGGACTTGAACTAATGGAGCATAGAGATTAGTATCCACGGATGAATTGTAATAAATTATTCTTTACATGTACTCAGGCACATATAATATACTAGTCGTTATTCATCCACTTCGCTGGGTATTTCATAATGTCGTATGACTATGTATTGATTTTAAGTTACGTATATATAAAATAATTAACTTATAGAGAGAGATCCTAACCTAATCTTAATCTATACCTAAACCTAATCTACCTAATTTTAATGCTAGGACTAATATATAGATCCTACCATTAACTTTTAAGATTTCAATTGTATTTGTTCTAAAACGTTCTAATAGTTCTCGTCTCTTTATTAAAAAAGGACAGGTTTTGGATTTCTAGAATTGGAAATACATTATTTACATCTCCGCAATCCCTCCTCCTGTCCTTGGGAGTCGACTTCCATAAAACCCGTTCTTAGCGTGTCTACTCAACAAGCGAAACATGCCTGTCAAATTTCAACTCTATTCGTCTGTTAGTTTGGGAGATTCCGTGATGAGTAATTGAGTCAATTTTCTTCTATGTATAAGAGAGATGAATATACATTTCCATAGAGTTATAGAATTTAGTGGGGGAAAAAAACAATGAAACACCTCGCGTGGACAGACAGGCGTTGTAAAAATAAAATTAAATAAATCAGAAATTTTATCGATAGTAAAAAGCACCAAACCTTTTTATGCAGCATTGACATAAGAAAAAAATTATTACATAAAGACAACTATATTTAGTGCGCTGAAAAAAAAAATGCAATTAGAAGTAAAAATTAACAAGCTTAAAACCTCAGAAAAGAGTTACAGAGACAAAAGGAAAAGTGTATTAGAAAAATTATTTTAGTTATTTGATAATTTACACAACAACTATCACATCTTGTAAATCCCATGCTATTTTTTTAAAAAAAATGTTTTGCATTATCTTAAACCTGATAAGATATCTGCGCATGAATGCATGAACTACCTTATTGCGAACCTTGTCGATTAAGCGCTAAACAAGATCGGGTCGAAAAAAAAAAAAAAACTTTCGGGACTTTTTTTTATTGGTCGTAATACCATATCGGGATCGTCACCTTAGAACATGTTCTGTTGGTCGATAAGGCTTGCGATATTACCCACCATCGAAAACCAAATCCATCATCTAAGCGTTATTCACGAACGGAAGCTCGTTGACAGCACCAGCGAAAAACTTTCCATGGGAGACACTAGGGAAAAATCGCTAAACGGCAGAGAATGGCGACTTTCTTTTTTATTTCTGGCCAAGCTGCATAGAATTAGTTGTATTTTTTTAGATATCCTCTGTTGTTGTCGTTTAGGAACAGGTCACGGCAAAAAAAAATTAGGTATTAATTTGATTAGGAACCACCAAAGCTTCAGTAATGAGATTAAATGTTGTGGGTCGAATATTATAGAATATTTGAGAGCTCTGAAAGGAATTGTTGAATTATTTTCATGGATGAACACAAGAGAAAGTGTGATGGGGAAAAATCAATAATCGGGTTTATTCTGTTAGCTTGTTCTTGATAATTTCCAATTCAGTAAATAAGAGCACCGTGAACTCGATAACAAATCTGAATAGGTCATGAATTAGCGAAAACGGTGAATTTTGCGGAATTTGTGATGAATTATACAAAATTCATGATACATCTTTTGCTGTCGATACAATTCTTTTAATAGAACATCAGGACACATTTCTTTAGCGTGTTTTAGATGTTATTTTTGAGATACATCTGATCACGTATGAAGTTTTTAAAATAACACTTCTTTTATAAGGAATGAAGGATGAATGTATGAAGTTAAACCAATGACGCACACAAGGGGGGAAAGGTCCCCGGGTTTGAAGCCCCCATAATCTTTAATTTTGTTTCGATTAATTATAATCTTGTGTATTTCGTACGTAAAATTTAATTATTAACTACTATAGTTATTAATTATTACTATATTATAGTTAACTTGTGACGGCTCTATCTGCTTCCCTCTGATTAACAAATCCTCTTGGGAAATCCTTGGTCCTTAAAAACTATCTTATTTGCAACGCACCCTCTGAAGAATTGAACGTGATTATGTAAATTAGGTCTACTATAGATAGTCTAAGATTTCAATCTAGAGAGAGAAATAGGAAGAGAGAGATAGGATAGTTTACTAGCGGAACAGTGATTAATCAAATTTATAGTGTAATGCAGATATTTGCTATTTGATAATTGTAATAGTTAAGGTGACGATTTGTCGCAAGAGATTGAATGAAGATTAGATAGCTAAGAAGGCAGTGCATTTGAACCCGAAGTAAGTGTACTGGTATTTAAAGTCTTCTCATACTTCGCGTACTTTTGTAATTGACTCCATATAGCTTTAATTAGGAACATCTCTTAGTTTTGATTGGTTCAACTTTTGTTGTTGATTGTGTTACAAATAAATGAACTGATTTTGAACACGGCTAGTTTTCCTTCCCTTTCCCCCACATCTCTAGGCGTGGGTCCGAGATCCTTACAAACTAAAATATAATTTAACGAGAAGTCAAGTTATAGAATAATATTATTTATTTTTTTTAAAAAAATAGCTTAATAACAGCTCGTAATGCTAATGTACCTTCTATATAACTTCTGTTATTTCTGCATTGCTACGCCGTGTCGTCGTCTATGTCTGAGCTTAGGCCAACCACGGTATGCTATCATTACACATTTATTCGAAAGTTGGCAGTCGGTCGAGTCAGTAGGTTCCTAGATTTGTGAGATTGTGAGTTACGCACATGCACATTTATTTGTTACGGGTTAGAGTTCGTACTAGTATTTGACAACTTATGTCATTTTCTATCTACTTAAAAGGCTCTTAGTTAGGCAGGCCTACTTTTGTGCATAGAGGCCCAAGACCTCAAGAAGTCTTAAGTCACCCCTAGAAACACTATAAATAATTTTATTTAGCTACTAATTAACACATTGCTTACCATTTCGTTAATGATTTAGTTCTCTGTAATACAAATTATTGGCCTTGTACAGTGAAGTCAGATATTCTATATTTTCGACAAAATTTTAAATCTGTATATTTATCTCTAAAAATAAAAATAAAAGCCTAGATATATTCAAAGTAAAATAGACTGAATTTATAGATAAGATTTGAGAAATGATATCTTGTAGAAGCGTATAGTTTTCCATAATCGAAAAATTACCTTCAGTTTTATCCAAGTGCTATAACATTAATTTTGATCTATGAAATTGATGAAGAAATGTTTGACATTTTTAAGAAATATACTTATGTGTATTAGTTAAAATAAAATTTCACAGCTTACTTCTAAGTTAGATATATCCTACAAAAGTGAATAAGAGTTCTTATCTTCTCATACCTAATAATAATATTGTTTTTTTTTTAAATGTGTCCATCGATAATGATTTTTTATTAATTTAATTAATACTGAAACTTCTCTCACACATATTATATAATCATTACAATTGTTTTTAATTAAAATTGAAGTGAAATGAATCACATCATTAAATGACTCTTCGGAATAATATAGGCAAAAGTTTTAAATTGTTTTAATCACATTTAAATTTTATTTATACTTGATTTCAATAATGCCTCTATCATATATTCCTACAAAGCACATCATATCTTTATTTTTTTAAAAAAATTACTTCGCAAAAATTTTTTAAATCAAGTAAATGTTTTAGCCAACATATTATAGCAAGACCCAACAAACATAGTTCACCATACTGAATATACAGATGGTAAGAAGTATTTCGAATAATAAATGAACTCGCTACCAAATTCAATATTTCAAACGCTCTCTTACATTTTCTTTCATGGCAATTGAATTTCTAAAGTGAAGTAAGAGTAGATTTATCTTGCGAGAATCTACTGTCTGCATATTGATGAATGGAATTTAGATTCAATGAAACCTCAAGGTGAATGAGTATGAATGAAAATGTCTGAAAGGACACAGTAAAACCCCCAAGAGAATGACCTTTACAACTATTCGGTCGAGACAGTCTTTGAAGCGACTTCCGGGCCTGATCTGAATTAAATGTGTCTTTGTGGGTCGTGTGACCAACCCAAAGCTTTATTAACCACCGCGATTAGATGTGCATAGAATGCCCCGTAATTGACTTGATGAGAAACACCAATTGTTATCGAGTTTGATCTTACGTTAATTTATTACGATAAATGTCTCAGTTCTTGATTGAATATATTATGGATACTTGTTTGAATTGCAATAGAGTAAATTGCTTTTCTCTCAGATGAGGCATTCTTTTTTGGATGGACTTTCTTGATTCACCGAAAAGGTTTGGTATTCATTCTTTATTGTCTTTCGGGGGAAAAAATGTTGAACTGCTTATAAATTTTGCTCAATTCCAATGTGGAAACAAATCCTCTTATGTTACTCTAATAAAACAATGTTTAGCATACGTCCATTTTGTTCTAGTACAACTTTTTGGTGCATAATCAATGTTGTACACAGGGACGTCTTAAGGCAAGACCAAATGGGCTAAGGGCCTCTGCCATATTGGGGGCCTCTTCTCGACTTAGCTGTCATAAAAATCATGATTCAAATCATTTCAACGGTCAAGTGTTTTTATGTTTGTATTCTCCGAAAAACTGGGAATTTTGGACACTATGTCAACTGGCTACATGCGTGTTGACCGTCGTCCATGTATAGGGCTAGGTCTATCATCATTATTTATTGAGTCATCCGGCTGCAGTCGGTCAAGCTGGTTTGTGCGATTTTAAATTATGCACATTTATTTGTTTCGGGTTATTGTTTGTACGAGTATTTGACAATGTATACTATGTACTGTCTACTTTTAAGGATCATAGGTAGGGCCAACATTTGTATAAGACCTCAGGGCCTCAAGAAGTCTTAAGATGTCCCTAATTGTAGATTTTATTTGAGCTATTTATAATAGTCATAGTCGTGGGCTCATGTGGCTTTCATCTCTTCTAACCTCAGGACATGAACCCACTTTCTGGATATTTTAAAAAAAGTTTTGTTCATGAATACTCGATTGAGTTTTTGGCTATGTCATAGCTCTTATTTTCAGCAATTCTTCTTTCTGCTTGTTCACTTATGATTTGAATATATTCTTAGTAATTTCTTATACTCACGTGGACGTGGCAGCCTTATAATCATAGTAGCGGTTGGTGGTCGACGTTTATTACAATGCCTTGTGTAGTGTACCGAAATAATCGATTTACAGCTCAACTTGGTACAAAATCAAATGTTTTTTTAACTTGAGAATACACATCACCAAGGGCGTAGGTACCGCCGTATCAATGAGTTATAGATTCCCCACAATGTGCAAACAAAAAAAATCACAAAATGGTGTGACTCAAAAGAATGTCTTCAAGGAATTTTGATACAGGACCCACTAAAAGGATTAGGTACACCAGTGAATATCACGAAACGTATACTACAAAAAGAACGGGAACACGCCCAAACACTGCGACAAGAAAAACGCGTTTAGCCTGTTAGGCTTCCGATTTACATTTGAAAGGAAAACATGTTTTCCCTAGAAATTTCCTAGATTATGAAAGGATTAATACTCGAATAGCGTTATATTAGGCAAATCATGAATTCGAACTTCTTTACTATTAAATGTTGCCACATACAGCAGCGTTTCTCAAACTGTGGGGCGCCCCCCTTGGGGGGCGTGACAACTCTACTAGGCAGGCGCGAGCATATTGGAAAGTCGAAAACGAAAGATTATTTAAACAAATTATTAATTTATTGAAAGTAAACAAATAAAATATATTCCGACATAATAAAAAAATACACATTTACACTGATATATTATATTTATAAGTGTATCAGTGCTACACAATGAATTTTATAATTAATTTAACAATACTAAGTTAAGAACAAGTTTAATAAGTACCTGTGACCCCGTGGGGTTGTCATTTATAAAATTATATACAAAAAGTAACACTTATCTTGATAATTTGTACGGTTCATGATTAATTTCATAAACTGCCGATTAAAAATTACAGGATTCGCTTTCCAATGCCAACCGTTTTCCATGTAGGCGAGTGTGGGTGATGTATTTTGGAGGGAAAGGGGGAGGAATAAAGAAGCAAAAAATCTGAAATAAGTAAATCTTTCGCAAACATTGTCAAGGTCCTTTTATTTCATTCCAAAGCTTTCGGATTAATTTTTTGGATAACAGTTCACAGAAGATAGTACTTCAGAAAGACGTATATATACGTTCAGGGAAATTAACGCTTTGGCTGAGCGAGACGTCTATGTACGGTGGTGGCACTTGAAAGGTTAAAGTCTTATCGTAGTTTTAGCGACAAAGTATAGTATTATTGAATTCAATACATGTTATTGTATGAGGGGGGCAATGAAAATTATGATTGAATATTGAGTCACGAATATTGAAACTTTGAGAAGCACTGACATACAGGGAATATGTGATGCACGTTAAATCACTCGTAAATCAATGTTCTCACATATGTAGTACGATCCAAATAATCGGGGACTGCTGGCACTGCTGACGACGATAACAAGTGCCTAAAATAAAACTACTTAAAAGTGATTCTCCCAACCCTTCCCTACCTGGCCAGGTTGGTTTAGTCTATATAACGTGACCGAACAATGTGCAGTTTTTATCTTCCAAAGCCAGTTATCTTTGCTCGGCGATGTAAGAAAGGTGACTTTTCTTGAACTGCGTTGAACATTAAATTCACGTAGAATGCTTAAGAGAAACACCAATGGAGATTTTGGGAAATGCTAAGTAAGGTATTTGAGGAATCTACCATGGCGAGATCTAAGGTTTATATGAATGGCATCAGCGTTTTAAAGAAGCTCGTGAATCCATCGAACACGATGGACGACCTTTGACTTCACGGAACTTAAAAAATGTTGCTTGATGTCTTAATGTATTCGAAAAGATCGTCGTCAAACACTTGCACTAATTGGTGAAGCTACACACTTCTCGAAAACGTCGTTTGAGGAAATCCATTAGTCGTTAACGGCCTCAGTTCTGGCAGAGTGATGACTGCTATCTTCTGTATGACAGTGGACCAGCACATCGATCTCAATTGATAAAAGAATTAGTCACTGAAACTCGCACTAACGGGCTTCCACATCCCCCTATTCACCAGACTTAGCCTCGTGTGACCTTTATTTGTTCCCATCAATGAGAAAACATTTACAGTGACGCCGTCTTGTGTCAACAGATGAGGTGAAAGTAGCATCATAGGAGGTTCCAAAAAAGGGCTTCCAGCTGTGCTTCCAGAAGTTATACGAACGCTGGCAGAAGTGTATCGTCGCCCAAGGGGACTACTTTGAAGGTGGATATGCTTCGGTGCTGTAAACTATTCATGGTAAGGTTTTATACACCTTAACCCCGAACATTTTGATCATACTACGTAGATGTGGTATAGAAGTTTTGTAAATTGGGTACTAGTTCGTACTAGTTCAGATGTTTACAATGATACAGAACTCCAAGGTCCATAGTCAATAGCCCTCGTGTAACGTTAATAAACGCTAAATCACCCAGTCAAAACTTCAGAGTGCGACGCTACTAATCAATTAATTTATCAATCCCAGACCATTGCAAATAGTGTAACAGAAGAACCTGAGCTATAAATTTAATTTAAAAAAGCGAAACAAAATAGCTAAAAAAAGGAGAGGGAAAAAATCATCGACTTATTTATTTTTTATCTCTTCTTTGCTCTAGCTAAAGAGATCTAATAGCGTTACAAGTGCTATTCCAGATATCGCTATTATTGAGCGAGGGGGAAAAAATATGTAATCTTTCCTAAGGTTATAAGTTAACAACCAAGTTGGTGATATCTACGATAAGATGTTATAGGCGACACCGGAAGTTACTTTCTTTCTTGACTCGTAGTTTTTCTTTCTTATTTTTTGGCAACACTTCGAAGGTCGAAAAAAAAAAAAGAAAGAAACAATACAAAGGAAACAGCCTTCCACAGATGGTACTTGATTTCACTTAAATTCTCTCTCCTCTTTTCCAGGGTCTTTTACCGGATAAATGTACCTAGTTAGTAGCGATCGTAGCAGAACAAAGAAGCGAATTCTTTCGTGTGTGGTTCACTGACAATATAGCAAAGTGAAGAAATACCGGAGTCAAAATAATTGTCGCTATAAAAGCGGAGAAACATTAACGGTATCGACTTTTTTGCTTTGCTGTTGTTAGAATACTATTTTCTTAACTGAGATTGATCCATAAATTTGTTTCCTTATTCGGAAGAAAGTAATCCTGGTCTTTGTTTCCTGGAAGTTTAAAGTCCTGCACTTTATATTTTTTCCTTAAATTGAAAACTTATTTTAAATCAAATAATTTCAAGGGTTTGTTTCCTTTTTTTCCTCTGTTGATAATTTAATTTTTACGAAAAACTATTAAAGAAAATTTGATAAAAGATAGTTGTGTTTAAGTGTTCTGTAGCAGTTAGATCATATTTTTGTGTATTATGGTATACGTCATCTTTATACAATTAAATGTTTCCATTAACTAATGTAAATTTCTCCAAAAATATCCTTTCCCTTCCCATTTCATCGTGTTACGTAGCGTAGCATACTAGTTATGATTACAAAATAAAGGCCAGTTTGTCATCAGTTCAAGCCGTAATGCCGCTGAAGACCAGTTGTGTAGAGGGGTTGATGTATGTTAAATCATTCAAAGCTCAAAGTTCCCCTACTAGCGAAGTGTGGTAATTTGGAGAGGGATGTGCCGGCTCAGTTGTCATCCTCTTCACTTGACCAAGGCTCTAAATTACTAGGTCCATCGTGCTACTGTTTATAAAATGTAAACTTTGATTATTTTTTTCATTAGAGAATTGGACGTGAGGGTGGTTGTTTCCTGAGGGATCGGTTTGTAGCTCTAAACCCTTTTCGGGTGAGCTCGGTTCCTTTGGGCATTCTGGCAATAACCCTCATGTTTCTTTATCAGGGTGGGGCATGGGAACTTCCTTTTTTGGAAATGCAATAAAACACACTACATGTGTCATTTGACTTTGTTGTTATTTTTCGCCTACCACACAACATTAGAAATTATAATTTACACAGTTTTAAACACAATGTCTGTTAAATGCCACCCTCCATTATCAATACACTGATGCAGTCAATTACGAAAACTGTGAGTCATCTTTTCAAGCATATTGGCAGGGATATTGTCCATTTCAGCTTGAAGGTTGTTTCTTATGTCTTCCAGGGTCTTAGAGCTATTTTCATAAGCCAAGCACTTCGCATAATAAGCTCACAGGAAGTAATCAGGAGGGGATAAATCAGGTGAGCACGCAGGCTAGTTTACGTCCTCCCAGGAAGATCAGTCATTTGAGGAAGGTTGCTCTTAAAATACCCATGGAAACCCTGGAGTTGTGGGCTGTGGCCTCTTGTTATAAACACCTGTTGTCAAGATCCCTTCCTTGGAGAGCGGGTAAGAATTGTTGGATCATTGTCACATACCGGTCTGAATTGACATAAGGACTCATTCTACATTTTCAGGTATTCTAACGGCTTCGGAGGTCCTTTCCTTTCTTTGGAAACCATTCCCGTTGCTTGAAGGCATCCATCCACATTAAAACACATTTCGATCTTGGAGGAATATCGAAGTGACGACGAAAGGCACGTTGCACTGCAATCACCGACCGACAGTTAGTGAAATACGCTTCCACAAGGCAAAAGCTCGCTGGTGCCCCAAACACAGCATGTTTGAGATTGAAACGGGCGGGAACACCAATATCCCACTCTCCCCTTTCCACATAGCTCCTCCCCACGCCCTCCCCTCTCTACGAATACCACTGGAACATGTTCAAAAAAGGAAGTTCCCGCGTCCCATCCAGTAGTACGGCGTTAACAAAAACTCACTCTCTATCGTCGCACTGTTTATCGTCTCTGTTTTAAAAGAATTTCAAGAATTAATGAAAATGCTTCTTCTGGCTGAATTCAAGTGGCTGCGGTAGCCGAGTGGTATAGGTATCGGATCGTGGCTTGCCTTGTCACGAGTTCGAGCCCAGTACCACTAAAGACCCGCCGTGTAGGGCGGCGATGCACGTTAAATCTGTCGAGAGTTGAAACGTTCTCCCGTTGGTGTGGTGTGGTAGTTAGGAGAGGGGGTGCTAGCTCAGGTGTCGTCCACGTCATTTGACCATGGTTTAAAATTACGTGGTCCGTCGCCAAAAGTCCTCGTGTAGCTGAACAGTGCGACGTTAATATTCAATCAATCAATCTGGCTGCATTCAAAATGTACAAGGGCATATTTGCTTAGTTTTATGTAAATAATGCCATGTATACGAATTCTTTTTTTTAAAAATAAATAAATAATAGAAAAAAAAAGAACTTGATTACTAATGTGAAAAGAAAGCATATATTTTTTTCCCTTATAAAATTAATGGTATAAAATAATTTTATGCTACGATGAAGCTTATTACCTATAAATAACTTTTAGTTAATATATTTTAACATTACTTGGTTTACGTATAATTTTAATACTGTGATGCAGGATCAATATATTATACTTCAATATTTTCCAATACAAAACGAAAACAAATATTGAAGTTTAGTATATGTTTAGTTTCTTGGAATCGTGACACTTAATATTTTCCTGAACAATCCGAAAAGTGTTTCTATTTTTTGCAATACGGCATACAAAAGACGTCGAATATCTGACGGCTTATTCCAGCAACCCCCAGGTTTCATTTAGCTGCGAGTTGAATAGACTCTACTGGCAAAAGCAATAAAATAAAAATTCGCAAATTCACATGCTAGGAGTAGAAAGGACGTGCTTGAATTTTTCGAAAGAATAAATGTAGAATAAAAAAAAAAGAGAATATATTCTATCAGTGGTTCTGAAAAGCATTCCGTATTCATAACGTAACCGTCAGTGGGCCGGTTCGGGAAATTCAATTCCGAAGTTTGAAAACATTTCCTCTAATAGATTTTCCACGGAGGATGACGCAGTTTGATGGGTTAGTAGTACGTCGCCATTTTATGTAATTCCCACGTTTCACCTTCTTTAAAAACATGGTTTGTTTATTTTAGAAAAAAAATTTGCTTGTAGTTCTACGTCCATATCCGGAGATTGAATTTTGTTTTCATTATTTTCTGATTATTTGGAGTTTTTATCGACTCTGTAGGATCATTAGGTTGAGTAATTTGATTTTTTTTTCTTTTATTCGAATAAGCACAATTATTATCCCGTAGTTTTTTTTTTCTTTTTTTCTCCACTAGATGAGGGCGTTGTTAATCTGGAGATATGATGAAAATGCAAAAAAAAAAAAAAGAGTAAATTTCTAAGGATAATTTCGTAACGTACAACGATCATCTGTACAGCAGAAGTACACGAAGAATGTGTTGTGCCGTCGTGGATGGGTAGCGTGACGAGGAGCTCACAGCAAATTGTAGAAATAAAAGTTTGATTTTATTTGCTCAAGCAAATAATTAATAATAATGCGAAATTGAAATGTCTCTTTGCACCCAGCCAGTATGGTCAGTCTCTTTCAGACGTTGGATTTCATTCTCCCAAGCATCTCTGCATTGTCGGAAGGACACTTCCCCATGGTTCTCGGTAGTTCCACTAAACAGCTTCCACAACGCCACCGACGTTCATCCTCTTACTCCAGGAAAATCCGCTTTAATTTCGAATCCGATCTCCAACCCTTCTCACCCCCCCCAAAAAAAAATCCTTTTAAACTCCTGGGGTGAGTCCACTACACGCCCCTCGTTATTTCTCATTGGCAGACCCACAAAAGTCTGCACACGACCCTCGGACTCATTAGCGTCCTTTTGGCGTGGACCTAACAATCGCTCTCTCTGGTCCTTCTTGAATGCACCAACACCAGACGGCTCGTCCGCACATCTGGACACATTGTCCACCACACCACCATTGTTTCTTTAAAGCCATTCTCCCACCATTCTCAAGGAGTCAGTCTCCTCAGTCAGACAGGCTCCGTCAATTGTCACAAGGCAGGACACTGTTTTGTCTATTATGACTTGCTGACATACTGCCGTTGCAGACCCGAGGCAAAACAATGGACAATGACCCCAAAGCCATGTGCACTGTCTCCAATCCACAAACGAGCCACCTGCTTTAATCTATCAAACTAGACAAGTGTAGGAGGTTGTGGGTCATATCAATACGCCGTCATTACAGTGTCGAAAATACTCTTTACAGGACTATAGAAGGACCATTAAAAGAAAATCGCTAAATTGTCACAAGTTCTCCGTGTAGAGGGAGCTGATGCTCGTTAAATCTGTTGAAGCTCAGTGTAACCTGCCGTTGGTATAGCATTGTAGTTAGGAGAAAAGGGGGGGGGAGGTACCAGCTCAGGTGTCTTCCTCCTCGTCATTTCACCAAGATTCAAAATTACAAGGTCGATCGCCAAAAGCCCTAGTGTTGCTTTATAGTTCAACATTAATATAAATCTCACTCACTAAAATTGTCACAATGGGCATCTTTTCTTTATTGTAACGCAAGACCACATACTACCAATGCAACACATTAGACTACGATCTTTTTGGGGGGAGAAGTGGGGCCACCCACCGTGCAGTCAGAATCTATCCCCTTTTTCACCCTGTTTGATATTTAAAATGTCAGTGACAGCGCCGTGGAAAACTGATTGATTTATAATTCATGACAAAAGGTATGGAGAACTTGTACCTTGCTGAGATCAGTTGAGCAATAGAGAGATAATATTGAGCTCTCTCAAGGCTCAATTACTACGCCTCTCCTTTGTTGAAGAATTCATCCCCCAATTAAAAATCTGCCATTGAATTATTTGAATGACCATCATATATGGTTCGATTCTATTTTATAACTCAATTTAGTTTTGTTTGAATCAAGTATCTCTGAAATCATGTGGTTGATTAGGAATTTCGTATTTTGCAATTAATTGGCGAGAATGATATTTCTTGCGAGTCGCAGAAATTTATGTGTGTAATAAAAAATGCATACTATATGTTATGTAACTTTTAACCTAGAGGGATTGTGTTTGTGTAATTAAAATTTAATCAAGAAGGATTTCAATTACTTTCAGCACTGAAATATATTTAGGAGTTCTTTAAGCTGCGTAATTAAAAGTATATTCATTACTCATTTTAATTGCTTATTCAAAAATGTATTCATTATATATTTTATTGCTGAGTTAAAACTATATTCATTAATTAAAGATTTTTTTTTTAAAATCATAACATATATTCATGAACCATTTCAAGTATGTAATTAAAATATATTCGTTTACGGTTTTAATTATGAGACTGAAATATACAGCACTAAATCAGCTACTATTTCGTGATTAAAAAAAAGTATTTGAAAATCATAGTAATTGCTCATAATTCAAATATATATTAAAAATGATGACTCATTATCTTTCTCTTCTCGTTCAATTGAATTATAGTAGTCTAACTCGTTTTTATATAACAAACTTAACTCCTTCGCCACACTTCTTTATTTTTTTATTAAATAAAAGAGGATTTTTTTTTTATTTTGTTGTAATTCTTTTTCGCTGCAATTTTTAATTAAATGTACCGTGAAATATTTTGCTTGGTATTATAAAAAATTATTATCAAGCTTTATTTTTGTTCCAAATACGTCCAATATATATAATAATGTAAAAAGCAATTATAATTTTGAACACGAGCAGAAGTTCGTATTAAAGTATCACTGTATTTATTCGAATCTAAACCACCATCTGTTCTAAGTCGCACCCCAAATTGTAAGCAAGATTTTGTGGAAAAGGAAACATAGTATAAAATAGTTTAATGATATCCAATTTTACGAGACTAAAATAAATTTAAAATAAGAATTTATAAGAAGGGGATAAGTTATTTTATCAGTATTATAAACATTTAGATACATACCCGAATCTGTAATCGCTCTAAATACCCCATCCAACATTCCACCCTCCCCCCTTCGATTCTAAGCCGCACCTGATTTTCAATAGCACTAACATTAAAAAAAGGGCAGCTTAGATTCGATTGAATACGGTATACATGAATTGTAGAAAGCTGAAGGAAGATAATTTTATCAGTGTTTTTTTTGGAAAATATCGTGTGGGAGTCAAATAAAATTGGAATATGTCGTTCAAGATGGGAATCGATTGAGAGAAATCCTCCTTTTTTTTCTTTCCTGCGTAAAATAAACATTATTTTTGAAAAATATAAGAACTTCTTGTAAAATATATCGTGATACTAAAACCAATCAAAGTACTTCTTTCTGCATTCCTAATTGTCACCAAACGCATTCTAACGACAACAACGGCTAAAGTTCTAATATGTTTATACTTTCTTTTACAAAATTTACAGCCAACTCATCTGTTCATATACTTTTGGAGCAAAACTATTTACGGATTCAGTTTGCTCGATAACAATTCCCAAATAGAAGCCTTTGAAGATGCCTCAGATCTGCGCTTTAGGATATTCCTCCATCTTGTTGTGGGACCTTTGGAAGAAAGAGGCCAACACAAAAGCACGAAAATAAGAGTTCCTGTGCACAAAAGCCCCACCCTTTTTCGAAGAATTTCTTCTTTCTTGTTGCTCGCTATGCATCTACCTTTCATAATACTTAGCTTGGCCCATACTTTCATTAAAGGTGGTAAACATCCTATGAATGGTTACTAACATTCATCTTTTTTTTTTCCTTCCTTAAACGGAAGAGGGATTACTACTGAAAAAAAGCAAATGTTGGCCAAAAAGAGGGGAAAAAAAGACCAGATGGATTCCGACGAGTCCATAAAATATCCATCTAAGAGATTTTTTTTTTCGGTTTTTATTATTATTTGTCCTTTTTCCAATCTCATATTTTTTCCGATAACTCTTACTTTTTTTTTTATCTGTATCTTCTCTTCCCTTCAACGCATGTTGTTCAGTGGGAAAATAAAACTCCTTGACAAACTGCATTGGCGAATGGTTAGCTTCGATAATGCTCGAAGAATACTGTTTTGGCCGGCAGAAATCGTGTTGAGTGGATTTTGAGCAGTTTACTCCGAGAAAGAAGGGGAAAAAAAAATAATCATGATGGTGAGGGTTTTTTTTTTCTTTCGAAAAAGGATGGTTTTAGGCTTTAAGAGATTTTTTTTTCAAAGAAAAATTCATCGCTTTGACCAAAATAAAAAAATAATAATTTTTTAAGCGGAAAGGTAAATATTAGAAAAAACTATTTGATCGAAAAATTTTGCTATAAAATCACATAAATGCATCAATACTTTTCTCTAAAAAATATTACTCAATTTCGTTTTATCATTGTCATATGTTGCTATTTCAAAGCAAGATGATTTATTTTATTTGTCATGAAATACCATTTGACAGTGAATAATGATAAAATATTTCCAGAATTAAAGTTGTGGCCGCAGCACCCTAGTGGTCCAGGTCTTGGCTGGTGTGTCATGAGTTCTACCCTAGTGCCGAGGACCCCCCCCCCCCCTTTTAGAGAAAGCCGATGCGCGTTAAATTTATCGAGGCTCAAATGTCCCCCCATTGGTGTAGTGTGGGAATTAGGAGAGGGTCGGGGAGTAAGGTGTCACCTTCGCCACTTGACCATGGTTCTAAATTACGAGGTCCGTCGCCAATAGCCCTCGTACGACGTTTATATATATATATATATATATATATATATATCACTTATTCTCTCAGAGCTAAAATTAAATTCCTTAAAGTATGTGTTTGTGTGTGTGTTTCATTTTTCAAATAAAAATTCTTTTCCATTTTATTATTGTCTACATTAAAATAGACACAAATTATCATTTTGTATATTTCAATCTAAATATTTATAGTTACTTTATAGTACAATTTATTTTTACAATCAATGCTTATAGAAAGATAATATATAAAAAAAGAAAATATTTGAAGCTAAGAAATGTGGTATGACATTTTTGACTTAAAAATAAATGTTATGCATACTAACTATAAGCATACATAAAAGAGAATCAATAATATTACGAAAATATTTCCATGGAAGGAAATTTTATAATATTTTTTATTTTAAAGCTAATTATTGCATATTAAAAATATTTTTTATATGAAATTAAATCATGGAAGAAAAAAACTATGGCTGGGAACTATTACTGTTATGTAATACATACGTTTTTGAATAATCAACAACATATTCCAGTACCAGGGGCGTAGATACCGCCGTATCATTGATACGGAGCCCCCAAGCTACTGGGGCCCCAACATGTGTAACTGCAGTACCACTAACAGGGATTTCTTTTCTATAAAAGGTCGGGGCCTACTCACATAACAAGCTACGCCAGTGTCCAGTACATTATTATTACATTAATTTCATCTCGTAACATTTAGATAATGTAGTTATTTTAGTCCAGGGTTTTTTTTCTCATAAGTAATTTATAATTAAAATTATTTTTTTTAATATATAGAATGTTTATTTTAAATTTCTAAAAGATTGAAATCAAAATTCTAAAGAAGATTTGAAACGAGTTAATTAACTAAATGCGAAAAATTACCAATCATTTGTAATTTTCTTTTTTTGCAGGAATTTAACAAAAAATTTGTACAAAACTAATTTATTTTCATCAGGATCTTGCATGAATACTAAAAAACAATTACCTCGAGTTGTGTGATCGATAACGAAAAATATCTAATCAACTGTTACTGTAGTGTAATTTACTTCCAACCTGAAAATAGTTTTTCTCTCGGCGATTAGAGGGTGCGTTTCTTTTCTATTTTTCATCCAAAGAAAAGTATTGAGATAATTACAGCTATTCAAAATCATTAGAGTATGGCTAAGTTTAAATGCATTGATCATTGTGAAGTAATCACTTCTTATTCATAGTTTTTAGGTACTGGAGCTGTATTTGCTTCAGGAATTTCAACATTAAGATCAGGATTCCCTTAATTTGCTATTTATAAGTTTTTTGTGTGTGACCTTCACAGAAAGGGCACACAGTATTTCAACAGAGAGGAATAGTTTCTTAAAGGACAGGGTAGGTTCAAAAATAAACGAGGAAATTCCTTCTCCTTTAGATTGCTTTCTGAATACCTTATGATCAATCAAAGCCGATAATTATCAATCATTTGACCAAAGCTTCTTGTTTTCAGACGAGGCAAGGCAAACATTTTTCCTTGTCCCCTTACCTTTATTTTCGAAAACTCTTCAATGTTCAGCCGGTGGCCATTTGAGTAGATAGGATAATGCACTTTAAAATTTTTGAGGCTTAAAATCCTCACGTTGGCGTAATTTGGAAGCTTGGAGTGTGGTTGCCAGCTCAAGTTTCGTTCTCTTCACTTGATAGATGTTAAAAATCATGAGATCAATTGTTCATCGCCCTCAAGTTACTTCTGTGTGACGAGACCAACGAAACAAATAAGGCTCATCAGGTAAATGGCATGTTATCTTGTTGGCATCCGACGACACTAAATGGTGTCAATCATGAACAAAGAGGGAGAGGAGTTCCAAAGGGGAAATAGAAAGTAAAGAGGGGAGAAAGTCCCTTTCAGAAGAGCAATTTCTTTTAAAAATTAGCCACTTCCTATAGAATAAAAATATAAATAAGTACAAGGGTGGTCTGAAAAGTTTCCGACCTCAACGTGAAGATGTCAGCACTTGCAAATAAAAGCTAGTGAATTTCGTTGTTCATCTGTTCACAGTTACTCACCAAAGTTTCAGCCCTTTTTGATGCGCAGTTGTTATGTAACAGTCGTTTGAGTGAGTTGATGTGAGTGTTTTTGTGAAAATGGAGAAAAGAGAGTATGAAACTGTCATTAAATATTGGTTTTTGAAAGGCAATACGCCTACGCAAATCAAAGATGAGTTGGAATCTGTGTATGGGGACTCTACACCATCATTTACCTCAGTGAAATTATGGGCAGCTGAATTTAAACGTGGCAGTAAGAGCTTGGGATACGATGAACGTTCGGGACTTTCAAATACTGCAAATACTGACGAAACCATCGCCAAAGTTCACCAAATGGTGCTAGACGACCACCGAATTAAAGTGAGAGAGGTATCAGAGGTTATGAACATGTCAAAAGAACGTTTTTGTCACATATTAAATCAACATTTAGGCATGGGAAAGCTGTCCACGCGTTGGATGCCACGTTTGCTCACTTTAGGCAAAAAACGTATGCGAATGAACATTTACAACGCTCTGTTGGCGCAGTTTAGGCCCAATAAATCCAAGTTTTGGGGCTGATTAATTACTGTAGATGACACTTCGGTACACCATTATACACCGGAAAAAAATACAGTCCAAACAGTGGACTGCAAAGGGGGAACCGGCTCCAAAATAGCAAAAACTTTTTTTTCGGCTGGTAAAGTGATGGCGACTGCTTTTTGGTATAGTCATAGAGTTATTTTAATAGATTATCTTCAAAAAGGAAAATAAAAACATTGCAGGAGCATACTACGTATCATTACTTGACCAGCTGATATCAAAACTTGAGGAAAAACGGCCACATTTGAAGAAAAAGAAAATTCTGTTTCACCAAGACAACGCACCGTCTCACACCTCAGCTGTTGCCATGGCGAAAATCCACGAATTATGGTTCGAACTGCTTTACCATCCGCCTTACTCACCAGATCTAGCCCCAAGCGACATCTTTCTGTTCCCTCATCTAAAAATTGTGCTCGAAGGAAAGAGATTTTCGTCAAATGAAGAGGCAATAACCTTCGTGAACAATATTTTGCAGAGAAAAACACCGAGTACTATTTGGACGGGTTACAGAGATGGGAGCATCGTTGGGAGAAGTGTGTAGAGTTACAAGGAGACTATGTGGAAAAATAAAAAAATCAGAAAAAATGTCTTGTAGCTTTGTTAGGTCGGAAACTTCTCAGACCACCCTCGTAATTGTCTATGGATGACTCACTTAAAACAACACTAGGGTTATAGACGATGGGCCTCATAATTTTGAACCATAGTCAAGTGACGAGGAAGTTGGTGTGGTAGTTGGGGGGGGGGGGGGCCAGCTAAGGTATCGTACTCGTCACATGATTAATTTATATTCAATCAATCAATCAACGTTGCACTGTTCAGCTACACGAGGGCTTTCGGCGACGGACCACGTAATTTTGAACCATGGTCAAGTGACGTGGACGACACCTGAGCTGGCACCCCCTCTCCTAACTACCGCACCACACCAACGGGAGGACGTTTCAGCTCTTGACAGATTTAACGTGCATCGCTGCCCTACACAGCGGGTCTTTAGTGGTACTGTGGCTCAAACTCGTACCTACACCACTCGGCTACCGCGGCCACACCAACTTTGAGCTAAACTTTAGATATAACGTGCATTAAACTTTTTTCTGCACGGCGGATCTTCTGTGGCGCTAGGGCTGAACTCATGACACTTTACTCACGAGCTATATTAAAAATATAAAATGAATATCTAGGCATTTTTTTATTAATATAAAAAAGTTTAGAACATTTTTTGGGCTTATTTAGACCATAAATTAATTGACTAAATCTATTTTTATTCAAATAGTCATTAAGAGAATTTTTTTTTTCAATCGTAAAAATCGCCAAATTATCTCTTATTATTTCACCACAGTTAGCACTACTTAATATAACATTCAAATAATTCTAAATATGTTTCCTAATTCATTACTGAAGTCTTCAAAAGAATATAGACATCATATTTTTATGTATATTAACATTGTTGATAGAAGAATTTACATTTGCATAAAATATTTATTTATGTGATATATTTTAAAACCTCTGTGAAAAGTCATTCAAATGAACAAAATGCATTGTATTATAAAACATAAAAAGAAAGAGAAAGAAAAAAATTACATTATCCCTCAAAGAAACTTGAACTCGATAAAGAATGGAAAAATGCTAATTTTGGGAAGAAATCCATTAGTAAAAATATATGAGGAAATTTGGAAGATAAAACGTTATTTCAACTCGCAGTTTAAATCTGAAAATAAATCTTCCCGTCAATTCATTCAAATTGTGCTTAAAGTACTCTTGAAATGAATTCATTGTTATAGTATGAAGCATTTTGCTTTAAATATTTACTATTTGTTGAAGAAAACATTGAATATTTAATACCAAATAAGATTATGATTGTACTTTCTTTTGTTTTAATACATTTTTTTCTTCTTTTACATTGTTCATTACTCGTTTAATTTGTGTATTTCATTTGAAGTAGAATTAATGATGCTAAATATATCAAACCTTTGTTGTATCAATTTGTATGCATTTGTTTTTAAAATCTGTTAAATAAGATTCTTCAGATAAAGTTAGCTAAATTGAATATGTATTGCTTAGAATATGTTCTGAAATGTGAGTCACGTAATTTTTCTAATTGTGTTATCTGATCGCAAAAAGAGCAAACATGCTCTGTATTGCGCCTGCGTCTTTCTAATCCAGAGCATATTAGAATAAAGGGGACGGACGAATGATTTAAAAGGTTTGCTTATAAGTTTCAGTTGATATAAAATAAAATTGTTAAGCTATAATATAACAACAATAATACACATAATATTTAAGTTTAGATTATAATGGGATTCAAAAACTATATATGTAAGTCTTGCAATGTTGCTTCGGTGATTTAATGAAACATATATGACAATTAAAAAAAAACTGAGCTCTAAGTAAGTACTTAAAATAATTAAAATTGTTTAAAAAAATCCTTTTTTAATGCCATTTGTGTTAAAAAATTTCAGCACTACAATCTGCCAAAGAGCTGAAAGTCTTCGTTGGTGTGGGAGTTTGGAATGTAGTGTGCAGACTCTAATATCGTCCTTGTCACTTGGCTGCACTTTTGAATATAGAGGTCCGTCGTATACATCACTCTAGTTGATCCTGAGTGAATCCTAAATTATAAATCAATCCTGTGTTAAAAATTTATAGTAGTTTTCATCACCAAATGATTTATTTTTCATTTTAAAAAGACATTTTAGGTAGATAGAAATACTTTTAAACTCGTCGATTTATCAACTGTTAATTTATCATTTCTACATTTGGATTAACATAATGCTTCTAATTTTATATCATTTGTATGTTAAACAGTAAACGAAAGATTCCAATAATATGTATATTATTGACATCTTTCCATTGTACATTGTATGAAATTATTCCTTATATTTTATTTTATCCCGAGTTTTTTCGAAACGCGTAGTCTCAAAATTAAATCCATCAAACTATTAATTTAAGAAATTATTATCAAAAAGTAGAACAGATGTGTTGGTACCTTGTGCACTTCAGCTATTGTCGCTTGTCGCACCAAGGGATATCTTAAGGCATGGGCCAACTGTGCCTCCGCCACAATGGGGGGGAGGTCTCGTCCTCGACTCAGCCTTAAGACGATCATAATTCAAATAATTTCAAAGATCAAATGTTATTTCCGGTAGTATTCTCTGAAAAACTGGAAATTTTGGATATGTCAACTGGTTATATGTGATCACCGTTGTCCAAGTACAGGCCTAGGCCTAACACCCTACACTATTATCACTCATTCAGTCAAAAGTGGCAGTTGGGCCGAGCCGGTATGTGCGATTGTAAATCATGCACATTTATTTGTTTCGGGTTATTGTTTGAACGAGTACTTGACAACGTATGCTATGGACTGTTTACTTTTAAGGGTCACAGGAGGGGACTACATTTATGGTCTCCTAATGGGGCCCAGGGTCTCAAGAAGTCTTAAGACGTCCCTGGGTGCACCCCCTACAATTCTCACCTCCCACGACTTTACTCATATGACTTTATATACTATACCGATCGTCCTGTCGTACGAAAGTTCATATTGTTGTAAAAAGTGTCTCTATGTTTTAAATTACTTAATCATGAAATATACTGTTGATACAGATTACCTCATGTTGATGATTAGTAAATCCATGTTTATTTTGGATGAAGAGGAGCTGGAAACTTCTCTCTATATATATACTGACAATGTTAAATAGGCTGTTTTTGATGTACCTTTTCTCAAAATCTGTTATATGCGCATGCTTGAAATTTTTTTCATACAATTAAAGTACATCTTTCTCATTATACTGAAATAAGCTTTTAGCTAATTTTGAATTTTTTTAATAATTTATGAAATACTTTATCTAACATTGCGAAATTTGACGCATTTTTCACATAAAAATAATTGTAAGCAATAAATTTTTGAGTTTTTTACAAAAAATTCTTTTCAGTATATATTAGCCATCATTGTAAATATATCATAAATGAATTTACATACCTGTGAACAGTAGTTTCTCAGAAAAGGTACACCAAACATCAAAATTTACATTTTGAGATAAATTGATTTTAATGTATACAGTGAGGCCTTTAATCGGCTAGGAAATAAAAAAGGCTCAATTTAAAATAAAAGATACATGTTTTGGTTTATATCACACGTTCAACTTTTAAGCAAAAACGAAGTACTTTGTTTACATTTTTCAAAATTCAATGGGCGTGGCCCATTTTCTAGGATTATTTAAAAATAGGTTTTAAGGGCTTCTAATTACCTTAGAAGTTAAAGTTTGGTATTTTTTAGAAAAGTTAAAATCTATACACTTTGAAAATGTAAAAATCTCAAATTGTCAAAAAATAAGATTTTAGCTTTCCAACACACCTTAAAGTTCGTATTTCTCTCATTTGAACTCTATCGATGTTGATTTTAATGCTGGCATCCAGCTGCATTTAGACCTACCACCCCTTATTTACGCACTCCAGTAGAAAATTCCCTACAAATTACTGTTAGAAATACGATTTAGTACAAACATATATTTGTTATAAACTCACTCAAAAAATTAATTACCAATCAAAGTTTTTGAATATTTCATTTAAAATATGGTATTATATTGAATTAAAAATATTTTAGGTATCCGAACACGTTGAAGATGACCAAATTCGGTCAAAAACATATATTTTAGTTTTTTATTTGATTGAATAGAGGGATCTTATGTTTTGCAAAACATACAGCGTTTTCTTTCTTTGTTACATAAAGGTCAAGTTACAATCAATTTTATAACATTTGAAAAACCGGAAGTGGGTCTTTGATTTACCAAAAGTGGACATTTAAATTGTTCGAAATTTATCATGGCGAGTCTGATAACTCAATATGTTATAATGTTTCTTATTATGTTAATATGTTTCTTATAATGTTTACTCAATCAGCTCTAAAATTTTCAAATTTTAATAAAACATCAAAATTTTAGTACATTCTCTAGAAAAAAATACATTTACTTTATTTTAGTAATACTTTTACTGATATAAGTTTATTACTTTTTTTCTCTAATTGCTTTGAAGTTTTTCAAAAATATTACTAAAATTTCACTTATAATTATGATTTTTGTAAAATTTAAATAATTTTTTTAAAAATATTGTTATAGTTCAATATTAGTATTTATTGGTATTGATTCCTAAAAAAAAACATTTATAATGTTTAAATATACTGTTTTTTTTTTAAAAAAAGTACTCTTAACGTTTTTGGATACCTTAACCTGTAGACTGTATTTTTTTTAATTGCTTGCTAACAATCCATGACAACAATAATAAAACATTTTATTTCTCTTTAAATTTAAAAATTAAAAGACTTGGCATCACACTAAGCAAAAAAATTATTTCCAAAAAGAACCACAGAACTCAATATTTTAGAAAAGTCTACACACATATATTTCTTTTCATACCTATCAAATAAAAACAACTTGCTACGTCGATTCCAATGTAGTTACAAGAGTTTTGTAAATAAATACATACAATTACTTTTATCCCTCCCCAATCGATACACTCGAATAAGTAAAGTATACATATGTTTGTTTTCCCCCAATATATATATTCAATAATAAACAAAATTTTGCGGAGTAAATAAGATGAAATGTAACATATATGCGATAACTGAAAAGTCGTGAGGTCGATGTGAAAGGAAACACGGTGTTTGCCTTAGGACATTTATTATTTGAAAGGAAAAACCTCTCACAGTTTACTTTTGCCGTGGAAGAAACTGCACACCAAAGCATTATTACCGCAACCGATGAATGGAACGCAGAAAATTGTGGAGAGTAATATTTAAAAGTTCCTTTCTTAAATATATATATATATATATCCGACAATGAAGTGATGATGTAAAGAAAACTGTGCTTCCAACATTTTATTAACTTCGTTTTTTTCCCCTCTAACATCGATGTTTTATAAGTGTTGATGTTTTATATTAAATTTTTCCAAGATTAAGAATAGAATGTTTTAAAAATGCGCAAATGATATTCAACACTTCAAATAATGGAATATATTTCTTTTTATATGCAGACTTCTGTTTTATTTATTTCTGTATAAATCAATGATTTAGAACATTTACAGTCAGTTCCCTTAAGGATGTCTTCGGCTAATGTGTTACAGAGCAGGACCCAAATTCGAAATACTTTTTTCAGATATAGAAGTACTCAAACATTAATATTATATTTTGGCTTCACTATCCAGTAGAGAATCACTTATTTTATTATACTACTCATTTTTATCCAAATTGTGTGTGTGACACATTTTTTTCTTTAATAAAATGTGTTTCGCATTTTTTTCCCCCCATACCATAATGCTACATGAGCTATCTCTTTACATGTTAAAAGAAAAAATAAATAAATAAAAAAAAAAAAACACTGATTATTTATGAAATATTTTGAAATTTTAAAAACACTATATCAGAAAGAAATGTATGAGTTACAATGTCACAAATTTTTATAAAAATCGATTCTTTTTTTTTTGTTCGAAAAGGTAATCCGCATTAAGTTCACACTGTCTTACATATGGCGAAAACAGCCTAGGTGCATCTCTGTAACATGCGAGCTTCGGTAGCCTATGGGGTCTTAGTTACGGACTCTATGACAAAATTTTCCCTTCTTCATCTATTAAAACTACAGACTTGAAATTTGGCAAGCACGTGTCTTTTGTTGAGTAGAGATCTATAATAAACGCATTTTGTTGAAATCAACTCCGAGGGGGAGGGTTTGTCATGATGTTTTGGATAAAAATTCCCGTTTTTGAACTATTAGAAAAACAAACTTGACATTTGGCAACCGGGGTTCTTTTGTTGAATAGAGATCTGCTATGAACAGGTTTTCCGGAAATCGATTCCCAATAGGGTGAAGGGGGTATAAAATATTATATTCCGTTTTAGAAAATCATGTTCTGCTTTTTTTAAATCAAAAGATGAGAGCTGTAAAAATGTTTTTGTATACAATCTGTTAAGGTTATAGATGGCGCTGTCTCAACTGCGGCGTTGTGTAAGTGTAACCCCGGGAAGACGGGGAGTGATGAGTAAGACGAGAGAGAGAGGAACGTTAGAGAGAGAGAGAGAGAGAGTTTGAGTAGAATTTTCTGAGATGTTATGAGTGGTGAGAATTAAGTCGTGTATAAGGTGTGAGATATATAGTTTGTAATGAATAAGGTGTGAGTTGAAGTTTGTAAATAAAGTTGTTATTTGTTATTAGAGAGAGGTAGAGTTATTTGTAGTTAGCGTAATCAATACACAATCAAAAGTTTAATTCTAAGACTTTGATATCAATAATTATATAAGTTGAATAATTATATCTATATTTAATTATTGATATACAGTGGGTGATCGGTTAACGAACATAATCCGTTCCAAGACTATGTTCGCTATCCGAATTGTTCGTTAACCGATCATCGATTCACCATAGACTTCTATGGGAAATCGATTAATTCGTTCTGGAGACCCTAAAAAATGAAATCAAAACCGAAACTGATGTTCTAATGTGTATGAACATTCTATTGGAATTTTTTTTTTTTCAATAGAGCTTTGAAGTTTAATTGGTAAGCAACATAATTCAGGAGAGATGAAAAACGATTCTTAGTCCGTTTCTCATATTTCACGTATTTTTAGGCGGTAGCGCGTTATCGGCACCTTTATTTTTTATAGTCTGCACTGTTTGAAAAAATTAAGAATTCGCTTAATTTATTTGCCATGTCAGCAAATTCACTCGCCCATAAGTTATCAGCTGTCAGAAAATATTGATATTCATATTGAAATTCAAGCATTCAAGTGTGTATTGATTTTAGTCATAATAATTATTGAATGACCTTTAAATTCATTGTTAATTCAAGTTTCATTTAGTAATTATCAATACTAAGCTTGCTTTAAACATTTCTCCTTTCAGTGATCTTATTTTTTGTGCAAAATGATAACAAATGCTTAATACTAATTTTTTTTTCAGAGCCGAGAAGTGTTCGTTAGAATTCGTTTTGTTCATTATCCGAATATGTGTTCATTGTCCAAACACAAAAAATCTTTCTTGAAAGTGTTCGTTATCCGAACACAAAAATATTTCGTGAAAGTGTTCGTTAACCGATTTGTTCGTTAACCGATCTGTTCGTTAACCGATCACCCACTGTATTAGTCTTAGCCAGCAAACCTTTACTTGTCATACATAGCCAAAATGGGTGGGTAAATGCTAGTTAATAAATATTTATCCCCCGGTTCTTTTGGGAAGCGATACTTATATTTAACCTTCCTTCTTGGAAAAATTTATTAAAACAAATTTATTGAATATAATCTTTTGTTCAAAATCTTAAAGATATCCTCATTTTTTTTTTCTTCTGATTTTACAGTCAGCTTCCTAACCACTTTGCCATTAATACGGCTCAAGTGCACCCGAGAATGAAGCTGTGTCCTTTCTCTCTGATAAGGTTTCTTTTTTTAATTAATAATATACTCTCAAAGGAATATTGAAAGAGTCTAACATCCTGTTCCACAATCAATAACATGTTACTTTCTAAATCATACTACACGTTGACTCCCATTATCTAATGATTTTTTCTTTCTTTTTTTGTAATCACGTTCTTGAACAAACAGGTACCTTGTGAGAAAATACAAAATGTTGTGACACACAATGTCCTTACCGTTAGAAACAATTGCTTTATTGGAAACGATAAGGAAATATTTGGGGGGAAAAAATCTCAATCTTTTCTGTAGATTGATTTCCTATAAAATTAGAAGCAACATTTATCTTTCCGATCATGAATATTATTGATATCGGAAAAGGAAAGAAAACTGTTAGCGCGTGCAAAATTATAAACACTCTCCAGGCACAAAATAAACGAATGCAAGTGTATTGATATTGATACATTAATAAGATGATTAAAAATAAATACTTCATACGATAGAGGACATTTAAAATCGGGAAGGGGGTGGGGTTCAGATATGATGTGATTCAATATTTTCTGTTTTATGCTTAAGTATGTTTATTTATATTCCTCTCGTAAATATTTTTCTTTTTAATTATTGTTATTATGCATTCGAGCATATTTTACAAGAAGGAAACTCATTTGTTTTACGGAATTGTTTCAGTTTATAGTATAGCCAAGGTAGCCTAGTGGTCATGGTCACGAACTTATGGCCGGCGTTGTCACATCGTGTATCGAGTTCTGTTTCCACTGAAGACAAACCGTGTAGAAGGGCTGATGTACGTTAAATCGGCAATGGCTCAAAGTCCTCACATTAGCGAGGTGTGGAAATTAGGAGAGTGGATTGCCGGCTCAGATGTCGTTCTTGTCACTTGACTGTGGTTTAAATTTACACGTTTCTGTTGCCGCGCGGGAGTCGGTCCTATTGCTGTGTTCCTAAATATATATATATATATATATATATATATATATATATATATATATATATTTGGACTTTCTTTCTCTTTATCTAACATTTCTCCCCTCTCTATTTTCGTAGCTCCTTTTAGGAGTGATTTCCTCACGTATCTTATATCTTTTTCAATGGCGTTCTTTCTCATTAGAAGATAGCATCTGTGTGTGTGTTATGTATTTACATTGTAATTGCAAAGTATTTTTACTGCATTCTTCCCCCGATTCTCAAGAATTTTGTGGGGAGGGTCCCTCATTCGGGGCCTTTTTGTGTATGTATTTCGTTTAGTATGTAAATAAACTAAATTCTTTGGGGGGGGGGGGGTCGGTATGCAGCTCGAAACCCTTTGGGTGAGCTCGATTCTCTCGAGTAAGTAAGTGAGCAAGCGATAGCCCTTGTCAACAACCATATCAGGCTGAAATCACCAGATCTCATCAAATCAACGAAGTTAAACATCATAGAGGCCGGTCAGTACTTAAGAGGGTGACCACTCAGGAACACCACGTGTCGTTGGCATTTTTTTTTCTATACCAAAAAACTGGTCTGCAGCTCTAAACCCTTTTGGCGGAGCTAGGTTCCTTTTTGCATTCTGCCAATAGCCCTTTCTGAATGGAAGTTAATATAAGCCTTAGAGTCGGGTGTTAATAAACTTATCTAAACTTAATTCAGTGACATATAAGCTCAAGCAAGGGGCAAGGCCTAATGTGCCCATCTAAGTTTTAGAGACCCTGGGTGATAAAGTTCCAGTTAGGTGGTCAGTCTGACACGAAAACCCCCAGTGTTTAGTTCCCAAGCAAGCTTGGTACTCATTTATCAATCCACTGAAGGGATGAAAGGCTGAGTCGATCTTGGCCAGCCCGGGGCTTGAACCCCAGACCTACGGCGTGGAGACGTGGTACGCTTCCATTCCGCATATGGGTCGTTGTTCATAAACTATCAATCAACTTATAGTATTATGCATTACGATTAATTTCGTACTAAATATGTTATTTTTAATGGATTGTGGTACTTTTATATCGTGGTGCATTCGACATTTGAAACGATATTTATACAGTGTGATGTATTCGGAATTTTGTATTTATTTATTGCGAAGTATTCGAAACGTTATTTATATATTGGAATACACGCGGAGTTCCAAACGACATTTGCATATTATGATGTATTCAAAATTCATAAGTAGTATTTAAATATTGTGATGTATTCAGTATTCGAAACGGTTCTTAGTATCTTGATACATTTGAAATTCGAAACAATATATATGTATTGAAATAAATGGTATTTATGTTTTTTAAATATCCTAAACGATATTATGTATTGTCATAAACGGTATTTATGTATTGTCATAAACGGTATTTATGTATTTGAAATTCGAAACTATATTTATGTATTTAAAATTCGAAACGATATTGAAATATTATCACGTATATTCGAAACTTGAAATGAAATTTTACACTGGGATATACATTTGGAACGATATTTATGTATTATGACATATTCGGAACAATATTTACGTATTATGAAATATTCGGAATGATATTTATGACTGATGCAATCGAAGTTCGATACAATATAAATATATCTTGATACTTTCGATGTTCGAAACGATGTTAATATATCTTGATACTTTCGATGTTCAAAACGATATTTAGGACTGTGATACATTCGAAGTTCGAAACGATATTAATATATCTTGATACATTCAATTTTAGAAACGATATTTATATATCTTCATACATTCGGAATTCGAAACAATATTTACCTATTGTAATAAAAGTTATTTATGTATTGGATGTATTAAATTTAAAGATGTTTAAATATTGTGTCACATGTATTCGAAACTCGAAACGAATAATCATGCATCGTAATATATTTGAAGGTTTTTTGTAAGGATGTATTAGAATTGACTGTACGCTAAATTGTTCTATTTATTTATGCATTTATTTCTCTATAATATTTTACCAAATGGAAAATATAGAAGTTACTCCTGTTAGTTATCTGTAATGATTTTTTTCAAATAATATATACTTTTTTTCTTAGTATTAGCTGTCCTACCCCCTTTCATTGATTTTTTTTTCTTTTTTTGTATGAAAATGTATCTCACCAATTTAAACAATTTAATAATTTCCACAAACCTCTTTAATTATTACTCTCCTCTGTTTTTTTAAACTCTTAATTCCCTCACTTTCTGCAACACTCCATGGCATTTACAAACGAAATAATTAACCACAGACCATCATTCACTGCTTCAACTTATCATCGGTATATCTTTAAGAATCAAATTATAATCTGGTATTAAAAAGCGCATCTCAACAGGAGGTCTCGTGTATCGAAGTGCGTAACACCGCGAACTATTCATCCGACGTGATGAAAGATCTCCCAGCCTGGAACAAAACTCGTGATGAAACAATAGAATAATCACATGCTATAAATCGCAAATTGGGATCCGATTCCGGATCCCACCCATCCGGGCACTCGCCGCACCCGGGAAAATGTCGACAATTACCCCCCAACGGAGCCTCATAATTTCCCTATTATTTTCCCCTCCACTGAAAAAAATTAGAGCACAGTTCGTTGTTATGTATCGATTCCTATCTAATGCATATACGAGTTCTTTCTGGAAGTACATCTGTTAGGCAAGGAACTGCGGTATTAGTGTCATTTGTTTCAGCACGATGATTCAGCACTTGCATATTAATGGCGACTGTACTTCAAATATCATTATAAAATGGCTCGCTGACTGATTTCGTGCTTGCTTAATGTGGTGTCAGAGCAAGAGGGAAATGCGTTTCTTCGTGGGGTGGTTAATCGTCTTTCATGAGCGTGGGGTTAAATGTTTAACAAGGTAGGGGGTGGAGAAAGTCAAAAGGGAGTGGGTGGGGTGGAAAGGACAGTCAGGGTGAACATGGTTTTTGAGTGTAAAGTACCTATGAAGATTTTGCTGTTGTTGAAACCTCACTTTGTAACAAGTAATGTAAAAAAAGTAAATAAATAAGTCAATTCCTGCATAGGTCAACAAAGAAAATTTTTATTTTGGTTACTATAATTTATGAAATAGCTATAATTAAAAATATAAATATGTATATACAGATATGACAGAATCACATTATTGACAAAAAAAGAAAGCGATATTCCTTGCAATTTTCCATTTTAGCTTTCTATATAGGGTGTTGGGCTGTTTTTTTTATTTTTTTTTACTTTGTTACTATTTATTCATAAATTAAATTAATTCATTCTAATAAAATAGCATAGTAAAAACGAAATCACATTCTCAGAAATTAGGCCATCCCAGGGGGGATTAGAACCCACGACCTTTGGATTAGAATTCCAAAGCTCTAACCATTGCACTACGAGGACACAACGAACGATTTTCCATTCTATATATGCTGTTGGACTATTATTTTTGTTTGTTACTATTTAATAATTTTTTTAAATTTAATTAATGATTTAATATTTTAAAAAAAACTGTATAATCATCAAATGTCATCCGCTACAAGTTGTAAAAAAAGTGTATTTGAATTTGAATGAATGAACAGAAAGTATTTTATTAACGATTGAAAATGTGAACAAGATATATATATATAAATATATACATATATAGGGGGAAAGAGAACTAATAGTAGGAATTGAAAAAGGGACATAAGTTAGTTCTCTTGTGCAGCAGGGAGTTGAAGTGAAGAGAATCTATTAGGTAATATGGCCACCTCGTACCACAATACTTTTCAGAAAAAATGTCTTGTTGCTTTTCTTAAAGCAATATCGATCCGCATGGGTGTTTTTTTTTTTTTTTTTTTTTTTTTTTTTTTGAAGTTAAAAATTTAGTAGTGAACAAATTGTTGATATTGTTTATATTTTTAAGGATTTTTTCAATCACGCTTACCTACGTAATTTTTCTTTTCCTTTTATAAATATTTTATGCAATTTAACAGACGATTTTTCCGTACAGTTTTTGTTATTCTTGTTTTTATACTTGAAAGATTCTAATAATTTTATTCAATACCATTCGAATTATTAGTGGACATGTTGTAATTCTTTATTATTTTTTTTAAAAAATAATATAAAATGTATATGTAAATCTAATTATTACAATTAATTAATTTTATGTTATTCATTTATATATGTTTGGAATAGTAATTTAAGTACATTAAAAAACTAAGCAATAAGTTATTGAATCTATATAATTACATATATATTTTTTTTTATGCAACAGGAGAAAAACAATAGAATTTTTTTTTTTATTATGATACAAATATTTAACTTGAAATATATATTTTAATTACGTTCTTCGTACATTTTAGTTACATGGATAAAAAAAAGCATCGGAACTTAATGTAAAAAAGAATTGCTATTCAGTGCATTGCAATTTAATGGTTAAAATCCATTAAAGTTCTATAACATGTTTGTTTTTTAGATAAAAATGGCTTTCAAACAGATCAGCCGAATTAAATAAATTAAATCTCTAAGTAGTGCAGAAAAAGTCGCTCTGGTTTTGCATCATGAATTATACCTTGTATAAGCAAAAAATATGTCGCATAATTTGCTTATGTAAAATGTGTCGGGTGATATAAAATCTTAATATAATTACACATACGAGAATATATACATTTCTCAGAGCTGCATTAAGATATGTATAATTTTCTTATTGAAAACAATTTATTTAGCAAAGATGTGTTCCCCAAAATTTTGCTGCATCTATGGTTGAAAGATTTTAGTTTTCAAAATGAATTTTCTATAATGACATTTTGCTTTCAATTTCTTAAAGACAAAATTTTTTAGATGCTTGATCAGAAAATATTTATAAAAGTTACAGTTTTTTAGAAAAAGGAATATTTAAATAGTAAAATAAATGTTGTTATACATACTGAGCTTATTTTTCTCTTATTTATTTATTTTCTTGAATCTTTTTTTTTTTTTTTAATTTAATAAACAAAACCAAAAAATTTTTATTTTTTGGACTTTTTATTTTTGCTTCCTTAAAAAATTATTTTACATTTAGTAATTACTTTTTACATAAATAAAATACTTTGTACTGGTAATTATTTCAATTTTTATTGAACTTTTTGTTTTAATTGTTTTATTAATTATATAATATCTGGATACGTGAATTGATGTGTCTTGTTTAAATAATAAACTACTAATTAAATTTATCAGATTTTATTTTTTTAAAACTCGAATGAATTCAAAAAAGTAATCACTAAATTGTTTTGAAAAAATAATTTAAAATTAACTTTACACTCTGAGGGGATTTTTATTATTTTATTTTGGGAATTCTTTGTTAAAAATGTCTTTTCGAGTAATCTTTAAAGGGAAACAATAATCTGTTATGATTTTTTTGCTCAAAGACTTGAGAAAAGATTGTAAACAACTACAAAAAAATACATTTTTTAAATGAGTTATTTTATTTAAATTTTTATTTTCAGAGAAAAAAAATAAAGAAATATACGTAAAAAACTTCTTAGATTATTAAAATTATAATACGAGCCTTTAAAAAACTGATGATTGTAAGTAAAATAATGTTGTATGAAAAATAATTTGAAATTAAAAAAAAAGTTTCGAATGTGCCTCTTACTGTAATTATCCCCAGATTTTTTTTAAATACTTTAAGTAGAATAGTTTAAATAATGAATTCTTGTTATATATTAAAACTGACAAAAAGAGAAAATATGCTATAATAGCAATCTTATTTAAAATTTATAAAAACAAAAATCTTCCCTCGGTTGTTTTTTTCTTTTTGAAATCACGACTGATTATTGAAAGTAATGTTATGGGGTGTCGGAAACCTTTATTAAACCTGTTAAAATGGCCATTTTCGATGTTCCTTTTCTCAAAATCTATAATAGATATGAGTTTGAAATTTTGTATACAAGTAAAATACATCTTTATGATTACACTGAAATAAGCTTTCGGCTAATTTTGAATTTTTATTAATTTTCAAAATATTGTATTCGACATACTAAATTGTGTCACTTTTTTCATTAAAAAAAAATTGTAAAAAATAAATTTTTGAGTTGTTTACAAAAAGGTCATTTCAGTATATGTTATGAATATGAATTTTTAACACTTTCTTTTCACAGTTAAATAAATTAAATCCATCGATAAAGTTGTTTACATCATCAACACAATTTCCTCCTAATACATGGTATTCACATTGGCTTTTTTACATCTGCATTTATTAAAATATCCTTGAAACTTTTAAAATAATATTGTGGTTGATTTAGGCATGGGAATTGCTTGAAAATAGCAAGCATTTTGAAAAAAAAAAAAATAGCTGCTAAAAAGAACTAAATCCTGAGATATCAAAAACAGCTACACACTTTTGAAAATGTAAGCAATTCAACATATTTATCTTCTACAGATGCAGTGAGACCACAAATCAGCTGAGAAATTTAAAAACTGTACGGCTCGGCTTTTCAGTAAAAGTTAAATATATATGAATTGGCGCCTCTTAATCAACCATCAAACGAAAACGAAATGCGTTGTTTACAATTTTTGCCATTTAAATGCGTGTGTCCAAGTTTCGGTAATTATTTAATTTTTTTTTATAATTTCTAATTATCGTGTAGAGATTAAAATGTAAAATATAAAATTAAAAAAAATCCAAAATTGTCATTTCTGAAAATTTCAGCCTTTAAAACACCCTTAAATTTATTTTCTCTAACCTCTTTTTTACACAGTGAAAAAAATTTTTTAACATCAAGATTTCTAATGATATAATTACTTAAGCCTGTTTTCGTCATATGCGTGACAGTGTGGACTTAACGCGGAGCACATTTTCGGACTGAAAAAATGCCTCGATTTTTATAAAAATTTATGACATTATAACTAATGCATTTGTTTACAATATAGTGTCTTTAAAATTTCAAAATATTTCATAAATAGTCCATTTTTTTTTTCTTTTAACATGTAAAGAGATAGCTCATTATCATTACGGTATTGGAGAAAAATGTGAAACACATTTTATAAAAGAAAAAATGTGTCAACTCGGATAAAAATAAGTAGTATGATAAAATAAGTGATTTTCTATAAGGTAGTGAAACCAGAATATAATATTAATGTTTGAGTACTTTTACATCTCAAAAAAAAAAGAAAGAAAGAAACGAGTCTTATAGTAGTCGCATATGATGTGTAACATCTGGCATGTTGTGGTAAATACGCAATATTAACTTTTTTCCTGAAAAAAATATGAAAAAATCGGGTATGATTGGAAATAATTTTCTATCGAATAATTATATCTTTAAGGAAAATTGTATTTAATTAACAACAGGAGTAATGTGCAATATTTTATCAAAAATAATTATTCAATCAATTAGGGAAGAGCGGAGACAATAGACTTATCATAACTAAAATATGAGACATATACTTGTGATTTAAAAGTATTTAAAAACCGTTGACAAACAGCGTCAATAATAGTACCACTGCTGGCAGTCGAAACATTCTAATTTGTGTTCATTTCGAGTTTGAGTTCATCATTCATAAAAGCTATGAGTGGCTCAGCTTTTGGCAAACTGAAGTTAAAGTTAAAATCACCACTCAAAATCAGGGGAAGCGAGTGATAATTTTTTTAAAACAGCAGAACCACCTTCGTTATATGGTAAAAGTACAAAATGCAGGAAATCTTTAATTTTTTTTAACCGTTTGATTTGAAGAAATGTATACGACCACCGAAATCACTGCTTGTCCATTTTCAAATAAGCATTCTGCCGCACTTATGTCCCCCAATATCGTGACTAACGGATTTAGAGTCAAGCGCTCGAGTGCTTGATGGCTACTAGAATTGGACCCCCAATGCTAGGGTAGCGAAAAGACACATCCACGCACTCTCATTGGTCAAATCAAGTAGCGCGAGCTTACGTCACATCCTGTTACACACATCCATCACTTTTCACGAAATCACTCCAACAAAAACCAGCAACCGAGAGGAAAGATGTTACACATCAAAAATATTCCAAATTTGGGTCCTATTCCTTAACATTAGCCGAAGACAGCCTTAACAAAAATATCAAGAAAATAACAACAAAAACAAACAGCCGTAATTCTTCTCAAAAATAGCTGCTTTTACTACTACCTAAACAGAGTTTCGGATTTACAAACATTTTAAAAAAACAAAACAAACAAGGCTAACTAATTTATCAACATTTAGGTATACAGAGATTCCAGCTACTTCAAACTTGTAAAAGAGTTATTTGAAATTTTTATCTACTCAGAGAACACTCCAATAGATTGAAAGAGAAACCGAATATAAAATGAAAAAAGATTTTTTTTCCCTTTTCTTTTTAGACTTTCCGTTGTTAAGATTGACAAAGTTGGAAAAAAAATAAGACTATTCTGTTTAATTTAAGATTTTGCTCAAGTTCTTTTTCTAAATCATGTAAAGTAATGTAACGTTACATAAGTGATCTTCTTTTTAAAGGAACCAGTTTTCCTTTTCTAAGCAATCTGTCGGAAACTCTAGCTCCAACAGTAAAGGAAGAAAAATAAAATAAAAAAAAGGTCATATAAAATTTAGAAGGTTAAAAACCCTTCTTTTCTTACTTTCAAGAAGGAAAAAAAAAAGAGACTTTTCGAACGAGTAAAATGCTTGTTTCGTTTGTAGAAAGGTTGATTTTTTTTCTTTGTTGAAAATCTTCTAAAAAGATTATTTTCAATTCCAATACTAGAATATTGGGTAGTACGTTTACGTAGGAAGCTTCATGAATTAAATCATGGTGTCTAAGTATGCGTTGAAAGTATTAGTCTTTGAATAAACATTTCATAAATTACTAAATCTAACAAAACAAAAAAAAATGCAACCGTATTTGCTTAAATCATTTACCTAATAAAAGAGAATGGTAGTTTCCATGCATAATTTACAATCCAATGGATACAGAAATAACGTCATTTATGTATGTTGAGATAGAGAAGGGGGAAATAATCATTTTAAATCTTTAAATTTTTTTCAGAAGATTTTAAAAAACTGGCAAAAAAGGCTCAGACAGAGAGAGTTAAATTTAGAAAGTGCTTTAATTTCTATTGTAGATTAAAATTTAAAGAAAATGAAGCTATAATAATCATAACCGTCTTTTTTGGAAAATAAATCTTATTTTTTTCAAAATCTTTCTTATACCATTTTAACATGATCAAATGATTTTAATTACCAGTTTAAAACCCGATTAGATCGTTTGTGTGTTCCTCATGATTTCATCATTCTAATTTAATGTTAAAAATCTTTATAAAAACGAAACTAAATATATTTTAAGAAGATAGGTATCCACAAACTAATCTCATAAAGAATAATGTTAAGATTTGTCAACTTTAAGAAACATTTTTAGAAAATGTACGAAAGATTTATTTTCTAATTTTATAAGGATTTCACAGACTCTTATAAACATCTCAGTTAGAGCTTTAAGTTCTAGAATTTGTGTGCCAAATTTCTGGAAGAATCATAAACTGTAAAATCTGAATAACATGATATTGTATCACATTTTAAGTAGATGAATTTTAAGTTGTTAAGTCATAAGTAATCATCAGTTTAGTCATATTATGTTGAAGTTTTAATAAACATCAACAAATGCTTCGATTTAAATGTATATTTAATATGTATTTAATGAGTATGAAAAGCTTAGTAATGATTAAATAAGTGGGTTTAAAAAAAATATATTACTTTCTACTTAAAATAAAAAAAGAGAGAAAGCAGCGTTTTATTTATTTATTATTTCTTTTTATTAAAAATTATTTTAAAAATAATATACCAGATGTATAACTGAAACCATCAGCAGTGAATCTTCAATTTTTTGTCCCCTTTTGATCACGGCCTCCATTCCCCGTATCTTTAACTTAATGGTCAGCTTTCCTTATTTTGGCTGTGTCAGCAGCAAGCTTGTCCTTTTAGATGCGAAATCTAGTTATACTCAAACAGAACTTGGCATTTTAACGTGTCTTCTCCATTCAAAGTAGCAATAGCTCCATATATGTACCTGTCTTCAATATTTGGAAGTGGAACAGAAATCCTTTTGGGAATTCACGACCATATAGCATTATTAAAACGTTATTGCAATTATCATGATTAGAAATTAGAACATTACTATAATTATCAAAAGGGGAAATAAGAATATTATTATTATTACCTCTTGATTATAGAAATTAGAACATTATCATAATTAGAAATGTGCACAAATTCATAATATAATTGAAGAATTGATGTTAATTTTAAGGCTGATGATATTTTTGGTTTTTTTTTTAAAGTAGGCGTGGCAAGGGCATTAAGTTCTGGCATGAATACTTTGAAAATAAAATTATTTAAGGTATCCGAACGCGTTGAAAATTACCAAATTGGGTCAAAACAGATATATATATTTTTATTTTTTTTTATTTTATTGAATAGAGGGATCTTTTTTATTTTACAAAACATACAGCGTTTTGTTTCTACATACATAGAGGCCAAGTTACAATCAATTTTATCAAATTAGAAAAATCTCTAATCTACCAGAAGTGGGCATTTAAATTGTTCGAAACCTATCATGGCGAGTCTGATAACTCAAAATGTTATAAATGTACTTCCACATAAAACTTTTTGAATCTGATATTTATATTATTTTCTAAAGAATGTACTAAAATATATCTCATTGTATGAATATTTTTTGAGTTTTGGCTTGTTATTTAAATAATGGTCTTATAAAGAATATCACATTTCTTATAATGTTTACTCAATCAGCTCTAAAATTTTCAAATTTTAATAAAACATTAAAAAATTTTAATACATTTTCTAGATAAATGCATCTACTTTGTTTTAGTAATACTTTTACTGGTTTTAGCTTATTTCTTTTTTCTCTAATTGATTTGAAGTTAAACGTCCAAATAAGTAGAATTGTCTCTACTTAAAAAACTGCCAAAATTGTAAAATGAGTTTTTAGATAGAAAAATAGTCACCTAGTGCCTTGAAAGTTTTAGGATTTTTTTAAAATTCATTTTCATACAATTTCTCTTCTCAATGCTCATTTTTGTATATTTGATGTTTCGGTAGTATTTATACGATTTTTACTTTAATTACAATTGAATGAGAAAAGAGCTGGAACATAAATAACAAATAACTAATGACTTAAAATTCATAATGATCCATAAGGGGATTAATGAATAATAGTTATATTATTAAATTAAACTTCACTATCATCATTATACATCCAAAAATGTTTAAAAATGTTATATTATTTGAATAGTTTCCATTGACTTCTAAGTTGGACAGAATTTTTTTTTTGCTTGAATTTTTGTAACATGTTTCATTGCACATTTTAAAACTTATTTTACTTTTTAATTATATTTCCAATAATAACGTCATTAGTTTTCAGCATTACATTTTATTACATTAAGAAATATTTTTTTATAAATGAAACTTTCTTTGAAAAATTATTTGTATACATTAAGATGCCGTAGGTTTGCTTTAAATTGCGACATTAAAAAAAAACACATTTTTAAAAAATTAAATTTACTTTTATTACGATAGCTAACAATAAATTATTTTCTGAAACCATTTTTCATTGTAATTTAACGTGAAATGAAACAACATTGGTTGAATATTTTCTTTCTTTTAACAAAAAAATTAGCAAATTTAGAGTTATACCTAACATTATTTCGAAATAGGATAATTCATTTATATTCTCCAAATCCAATTATGGCCCCTGTAGCATAATAATCATGGTCACGAACTCGGCGTTGTTTCCATCGATTCGTGGGTTCGAATACTGGTGTCATTTAACCCTTTCGCGGCGGGTGTGTCACATATGCACCAGTTACAAACTCACTTATCAGGCGGTAGGCCCGTTCTCTCAATGGAACTTTCCGTGGGAATTTCAAACATGTAGATCAATTACGAACCGCAATTCATCAGTGCATCACCCGACTGCCGGTGACATTTGGGATGAATGTATATGTGACACACCCGTCTCTCTAGTGGCCACAGTAGCCCAGTGGTCAAGGTATCGGATCGTGGTTGGTGTGTCACGAGTTCGAGCCCACCACCACAAAAGACCCGTCGTGTAGGGGAGCAAATCACGTTAAATCTGTCGAGAACTCAAATATCCTCCCGTTGGTGTGGTGCGGTAGTTAGGAGAGGGGGTGCCAGCTCAGGTGTCATTCTCGTTTCTTAATCATGGGTCGAAATTACGAGGTCCATCGCCAAAAGCCCCCGTGTAGCTAAACAGTGCGACGTTAATTTTCACTCACTCGCACTCGTCTCTAAAATGTTTTCCATAGTTAAGTACATTGTCGATCCATCATGTAAAAATGTTGCAAGCTAAATATGTAGAGACACAAAGTCCTTAAATTGGCGAGATGTGGATGTGTGGAAAGTGAAGTACCAATTGAGCAAATGTCGGCTTCGTCCCTTGACAGTGGCTCAGAATTACAAAGTCCGTCGCGAATAGTCATTGTGAAGTTACGAAATGCACTGTTAACAATCAATCAAATTCAACAATTTATGTACATTTAATTTATTTTATTAAAAGATATTTTTTTGTTCAGGAATAGACGAATGAAATTAAAGGGATTACATGAGCAAAAGTATAAGATAAGCTTAAACATAACCACACAAACTCTTCATTACTGATTTAACCCCTATTCCCCTTTTTAAAAAGAGAGGGAAAAAAAGCAAAGGAAATCCATTTAAGTTCCCGAATTAAAGTTGGGCTCGTTTGAAGAGGGTATTTATAATGGAAAACAGGGAAAAGGGTAGGGAATTGAATTATCTATCCACTCCAGCTTCTTCACTAACCCAAAACTTACCCACGAGTATTTTCCTTATCTGTTTCGAGTAAAAGAAAGGGAAAACAAATCGATTGTAATTTTAACACCCCCTTAACAAAGGTACTCAGTCAGCCTCAAAAGCGTTATAGCACTCGTTCCCTGTCCCTGAATACTTTGCATAAGCTTTCAGAGTTCCGTGGCTTTACTAGAGGGGTGAGGGAATTCAAAAGGACTTGGGAATGTGGTGATGGAAATAGGGGGTGGGCCTTTGGAGTTCTTTTGTTAGTTCCTTCTAACAAAGGGGAAGGTGTGAAATATTTATATACGATTATCTGTTCGTTCGACATTGTAGGGTCGCGTTGTGATTTACCGGTTTGTGGGGACTGTATATCGCTTTCCGTTCTGCAACAGTACCGTTTGCCTTATTTTCGTTTTCAACTACTGTGGTATTCACAAGAATGGGATTTGGGAGTTCAAACTCCTCCCATACACCAAGAGATTTTTAAAAGTTTCAGCAGAAAAATAACGCCTCAACTCTTCCAATTGCTTTTTTTTTAAAAAACGTAAACCTTTCTCACAAAAGTAGTCTGCATATTACACTGTTCAAATGTACGTCAACGTAAGGAAATTTGTGAAAATGTAATCTATTAAAACTGATGAAATTTTAGTTTGTATTGCACTAAAATTAATAGATTTATACTTCCCCCAGAGGCGTGTATCAATGATACAGGAACCCAAGGCTACAGGACCCCCAATATCTATAACTGCACTCCCATTAGCATAGTTCCCTTCTCTAAAAAAAGGCCCCGAAGAAATTTTGATACAGGGCCCGTTCAAAGCTAGCTATGCCAGTGACTTCTCTTGAATTTCATTTTAATCATAATTAACAATATCTCGAGGTATCCTATATAATGGCATTAGAAACCTAATTTATATGTCGGGATTACGCTGTCAAATTTTTAAGAAATTTTTTAATTTTTATACTTAATTTTTTCAAAAGAATATTAAATGATTTTATTAAACAGCTTCCTGAAGTGTTATTGTTATATCACTGGAATTTTGTATCTGTATTAACACGAGTAAAAAAAAAATGTTTCCTTCTGAAATTTAATTGAAAAAAAAATTAAGTTTGTTATGATCTAATTAAATGTAAAATATCCCTTCAGTATTTTATCCTATTGCTGTAGAGTTACTTTAACCTTTTAATTAAGGGGCAATTAACCTTCTCTAAAGTCCGCTGCTCCAATAGCCAACGTATTGCTTTATAGTGCGACGTTAATAAACCCTTACTCGCTTGACAAAATTTGTTCGACAATGTATCTTTTTCTCCTGTTCATTGTTTTATATATTTGAAGAAAATTCTGCTGCTCTAATTTATAAATACTTATTAATAATTTGATTCCTTAGCACTAGCGTAGCTAGTCCTGAGTGGGCCCTGTATCAAAATTCCTGGAGGGCCCTTGAAACATTTTAGTATTGTTTTGCTTACCCATATTGGAGTCCCTTTAGCTTGGGGGCCCCGCATCATTGATATGGTTGATGCGGCGGTAGCTACGCCCTTGTTCCTTAGCTTTATTTAACTCCTTACTATCTACTCATAACCACGGATTTCGAATTGCGTTTGAATACTTCCTTTCTTTAAAAGTTTTCAACGTTAAACACATCGCCTTGATTTGGTTGAATATTTTTATGTAAATCCCCATTAAATTACAAAAAATATCCTCATGACAGTAATTGCCTTAGAAATAAGTACGAGGTTTTATTTTGCAGCGGGCCTGACATTTTTATGTGTTTTGCTTCTTTCATAATTCCTGAATAAAAAGATTCTACTTATGGTTTTTGGTATGCTCCAAGAGATTACTCAGCGGTTTCTTATTCCTCCAGCCCCCATTTTTTTTAAATTCTGGGACTACTTTATGGTGTTGTTGACGTGGTTCCTTCATTATGCAAATATGCGGTACTATCTCATCAGTATTGTTATAAACAGATGAGAACGGATAAAATATTATTAATATATTATACCACGAAATAACACTGATAGTTAGTAGAAAAGTTGCTAGTGAGTGAAAGTTTTGGAATTGTTAATAGTCTAAAGGCGAGATCTATTTGGGAAATATCCGGAGTAAACATACTACAAGATAATTTAGTGCATCCTTTGCGCTTAGCTGTTTGCAGACTTTATTTGTAGACATTATTATAGTTTATATGTTTCGCTGAGATTTTGTTAAGAAAGCTGTTCCAAGCATAAAACTGTTTTTGTGTGTGTGTGTGAGGTTTTGATCAAAAGGATTAAAACATAAATTAAAGCTTCTGCTATATCTATAATTAATTCTGATCTTGCGTTACATATACATTTTTTCCTATTTAATTTTCTTGAGAGGGATTTTCTTTAGTATGGTCCTACATCCTCCAAGACATAGCTTTAGATCTAATTTTTTTTTCTATTTGCTTACTTAATGGGAACTGCAACTTTAACTGCGACCTCAGTTCCTAAAAATGTTGTGAGTTCAAATTTTGGGGTGAGGTGATGCAATATTGCTTCATCCACTGGTTTTGCCTGACCAAGACAAGGAAATCATGTGAATAAAAACAGTTATCGAAGATTCCGTGATACAAGTACATTAACTGAGATTCTTTGAAATGAGTAATAAAAAAAAGAACGTGTTTATTTGTCCTAAGTGTGGCGAGTGTATTTTGTTGCTGTTACATTTTTGTATCTTCGTAGAATAAAATGGGGAATACGATAATATGTAATGAATTATATATAATACTCAATTTCCTTAAATTTAAAAGGAAACACTTCATATATTTGCATACATATTGGAAACAAGCGATTTATTCACTCTCTCATCATAATATCTCTGGGATTATTACGCTTGCGGACTTGATATTTGAAATGCTTGACTCTTTTGTTGAGCAGATATTCACGAAGAATGATTTTTGTGGAAATCGACTTAAAAAGATGGTTGCGGGGGCGTTATGGACAAAAATCCCGTTTTTGAACTGTTAGACCTACAGACTTGGTATTTGCTAAGCATATTTCTTTTGTTGAGTAGAAATCCATTAACAATGGGTTTTTTTGAAAATCGACTCAGGTGGGGTTATGGGGGCATAAAATATTAATATACTTCCATTTTAGAAATTAAAATCCAATCCTTTTAAAGTAAAGAGGTGTTTAAGTAGAATGCTTTTCTGTGCAATCGGAAAATTAATGCTAGGAGTTAGATATCAATAATTTAATAACACAATATATTCATACAACATACTGAAATACCCAGCAAAGCGGGTTGATAATATAAAATTTTGATGTGTGACCATGCAGCATTTTTTTAATCAAATAGATTTAACTGGATACTAGTTAATTAATTCAAATGCTTTTTCAAGCATGAAAACTGCATTATGTATAAAACTACTATTTTTAGTAATATAAGAAGATCATTTTATAAATGAATAAATATCAAAAGTGTGAGCTAAATTTTTTACTATTTTTCTTAACGAACTAGAAAAATGTCCTTTAAACAGATAATCAATTAGAACATTGAAGAAATAATAAGGAATTTAATCTGTCGGCTTATCACAATGAAACATTTGCGAAGTACAATCCAAATCACACTGGTATATAACCCCCTTGGAAAATCCAACACGCAGCGCTATTAATACATCCCGCCTGGAATGTCGTAAAGCCGAAGCATTAAAGTTAAGAAGTTTACGGATACTTTGTACAATCCCTCTTTCTGGAGCTGCTTGTATTGATCAAGTTCGAAAAGCATAACTTCTTTTCATTCTCTCTTACTGCTTTTCTTTTCAAGTTTCTAAATCGTTAACTTGATACCGCGGTTCGCTTCTTCTTCTCGGCAAAGAAAAGCCTATTCGATGAAAAATTTATGCTTTTTTTCCCCTCCTTTTTTTCTCCTTTTTTTGGATGGCACTTTTATACGGGATTTTATGGAGTGGCTTATAAAAATATCTCTTTGTATATATACTCGTTCATTATAGAGACTAATTGGGAATCATAATAGTTGCATTTGCTACGATGGATCATATTACGTTAAATTTAATTGGAAATCATGTGTTAGATATTCATTATAAAATACATAAATTGCTTACAGAGATTGACTGGGAGTCAAACAATAGATATTTATTATAAATTCTATTAATATGTTTTGTAACAATGATATTTTGTTTCTAAATGACTTTATAATTAAGCTATGAATTCACATTTCAAAATATCGAATTTTTTAACGCTATTCATTATTTTTCACTTGATATGTGCAATAAGATTGAGCGTTGATATATTGAATTTACAAGAATTAAAATCAAAGAAGTTTTTTTTTCTAACAGAAAAATTTATCATTATTACTGTTAAGTTAATGTGAGACGGAAAATGACTGTGAGGCATCATTGTATCCTGATCAACTTATTCTAAACATAATTATTACTCATCACTAATTGACTACATAAGCATTATACCTCGGTGTTTTCGTCTACGTATTTTTCAAATTGAGACATCCTCTAGACCTATAAAATAAATTCTTTTTGATAGTAAAAATGTCCTTTAGATTAAAACAGATTTATATTTTATCAAACAGTTATATTTGATTTTACTATAGTAGGTTACTTTTTTAATAAGTTTCGAATTGCATTATGCATATCCCTTACTACTGTGGATGGTACATGATTCTCTGTGTGTGTGACTTTCGTTTCTCCTTCTCCTTTTCTGTTTGGAGTGCCCAAAAAGCAAGAGGCAGTCAGAGATGGTTTTTAAACTTTAAAAAAAAATATTCAGGACAGTAAAGATAAAGGACAATGTATATTTAATCGTTTGCGAATGACAGAACTATGAAATTTCAAAAATGAGTAACGAAAGATCAATTCAATAGGAACACCGTAATTTTCAAGAAAATGGCAACTGTAATATATTAAACATTATTTGATCATTGCATTATTATATAGCATAAACATTATTATATTAGCTATGTCTGTATACATGAAAAATAATGAAAACAATAATAATAATTCATTCTGTTTTAAATTTTCACTCCAATAAATGTTTTTTTGTTTCCAAATCTGATATTAAGTAGTACATATTTTTATGTGCGGCCTGCGAGATTATAATGGTTTTCCGAAGTGGCCCGCAAGGACATTTGGGTTGGACACCCCTGCTCTAGACATTTCTCCGTGTGTGCCTCACTGAAGAAAATACTAGTTCACAGTGTTTCATTGCAATTTAGAAACATTTAATCAATATGTATATGAGTCATCTATTAAATCTTTTGTTCCTTTATATAATGACAAATGTCTGATATTTATCTTGAACTCTAACAGAAACAATTTGTACATAAATATCTGTAGCTTTCTGTACAATAGTGAGATTGAATACGAAATTAATCTCGTATTCGAATAGAAATGATGCACTTCCTCTTGAGGATATGGACCCTAATGTAATGATGCTTATGGAAATTATGTTCTTTACAGCGACAAAATAAAAATTTATTATTTATAAAGCTTTTTTCTATCAGAAAAACCATTCATCCTCAATCTAAAATATTAAGTGTTGGCAGTAAATCGTATTGTACAATCTTTTCTTTAACTGAATATTTTACTTGTAAAAGTTGATGTAGAAACAGGTTTATATAAATACAAACAGAGCAAAAAGAAGCTATTTCATTTAATTTAGGTTTTCCTTTTTAACATTAAATTAGTCACAGTTCTATTTTATTACTCAAATAGAATGAATGATCCATTTGGAGTAATTCCTTAAAATATTGAAAGAAAAATTAATTTGTGTTTGAAATTGGGTTTATTTTACTAATATACCAGAGAAAAATGCAGTTTTAATGCATAATAAATGATTCATTTACCGCGTGTTTTATCTCTAAAAACAAAATCAGAAAAATATTTTTTTAAAAAAAAGAGTATGATGAATGGTCTTGTCTCAATTTCTGAAAAAGAATTATAACTAACAGTAACGTTTTATCTTTGATATCTAATGCTTCAAAATTGTTCGCCTTTTATTAACAATCGTAGTTGAACAATGTAATACACTCTTTGTATTTACATTGTTTAAATACTACTCCTGCTGATATTTCTTAAAACATCTCATCAAGTGTGAAACTATCTAAAACATCAACTTGAAATTAAATTACACATTTAAATTCCAAAGCGTAACAAATAATGTAAGAAAATAAGAGATTATGAAGTTTATTATTATTTTTTTTCATTTTGCAGTCACTGAAAACGTGTGAAAAGCTTCGGCATTTAACATAATAGAATAACTCAAAGAATAAAGTTTCAAAACAAGATATCATAGAGTGGAGTCAAACGATAAATATTTTTAGAACAATGAAACTCTAAGATAGATTTCCTAAAAGATTCGAGACTCTCTAGATACTTATTGACAATCCCGTAAGGACTTATCAAAACACCAGAATATTAAATCAACTCCTCGCCAATACTGGCAATGTGCTTTATATCACTTCAGCTCTAAAGCAACGATAGCCAGGAACCAACAACGACAGCCAGTTTCATCAGTCAGCACAATCTACCTTTAGGGTTCTTTGATACACCGTGACAGCTCATATGCGCTGGAGTACCCTCTTTTCAATCCCAGCACGACACTTAGGCAAGAAACGAAAATATTTCCTCTCGAAGATATCTAACCTCAAGAACCTTTCGTCCATCAAAGACCCAGCACGAAATCGCATGCTTCAGCAATAAGCGATTAAAAAGAAATAAGTCATGAAATAAAAAATAACGGGATCATTTCTCTCCGCGTTCGTTTCTTTGCTAGAATAATGTTAAAAAAATCTCCTTTGTCAGCGTCTTAGTAGAACAGATAGCAGATACAACGATGACAGGTCCCACACCTTACTTGTGATTTATAATTCCGATCGTTGATGTGCATTGTCCGCTCCAGGTTTGATCGATGATGACCCGAGGGATGGGCGGACGGTGGTCACACTTTGGGCCGAGATGTCTGAGAACTACGTCTGCCACCAACACATGGACATCTCTTGGAAGAGTCATGTCTGCCTTCTTCCTGACGTAGAATTATTGGTATTTGGTGAGGCAAATTATAGGTAGCGACTGTAAGAGATGCCGCTCCTAGTATTTTCTTCAAGGTAGATAGTGTTGAGAAATGGGAGACTAACTCAATTGTCTTCTGTATTTCTCTGCTTCTTTATTCCGTTATGTTTTTTTTTAGTTCTTATTTGATGAATTTTGTCACTTGATGGGCCTCCGAGAAGATGGAGATAGTCAGCAAATATTAACATAAGTTAAGTGTCTTAAGCTGAAAACTCTCTCTCTCTCTCGGTTACCGTAAGATATGTAATAATTAGTTCAGTTTCAACAATTTGTAACACAAGTTATCAAGATTTGAAAATTGGCACGTTACATATCAATCAACGTCTTGAAAATCTCAATAAATGTTGATTGTGAAAATCAAAATAATACATTATGAAATTTGATCATCTTAGTGCTCTAAATTCAAATATTTTCATTCAAGTGTATTATTTTTATTTTATGGGAAATGGAAAATATAAATGCATCTTAAAAAGTAAAAATTTAATTTTATAAGATTTGGAAATCGAGTTGTTTCTTCTTTGCACTTATATTACAATTTCAAAACTTTTATTATTCTAACTTTTTAAAGCAAAATCTATGAAACTGCGATTTATTTTCATGCACAGACTCAAATGCTGTATTTTCTTTCGTTTTGCAGCTTTCACTTCAGTTCTATCATGCAACATTGGATGAATTAAATGCAACCCACGTATTTATTTATTTTTATTCTTTATCTCTGAATTCAAATTAAATTTTCACCCAACGTGTACAAAAATAAAATATTAGCAAGTGTAAATTGTGGGGTTTTTGCCGTTCGTTTTTCTGTCATGCATTCTGTAACTTTTTTTCTTTTATAGATTTATTGAAAAGAGATAAATTGAAACTACTCATATTACTTTAATGAAACAACTATTTCCGAGAAATTGAAATCAGTTTTTATCAGACAATATTGCCTACTCTAAAGTTTCAAAGAATATGACACAATTAATCCCTCCAAAAGTTCTAATAAAAGAAATTAATCTTCTTGTTTGCAAATATCTCCTTTTCACTTCTCCCGAAGCATTTGTAACTTTTTTTCCGTATTTTGATATCTTAATTCGTCAGAAAAATAAATAATAAACACTTAGCACTTAGAAAAAAAATGCATCTCAATATGACTTTACTGAGGGGGAAAAAAACCTTGATCACTGCATCTTAATATAAAGTTAATGAAAAAATACGATGCATTTCCAAAGAACAGACACTAGATCCATTGAATGGAACTATTTTTTCCCCCTTTGGTTTAAATAATTTCTTTAATTTGAATCTGTGCCAGAATTCTTTAATAGTTCTTTTTATACATTTCGTGAGTTGCAATTTTTTTCTTCTTTTTCATCCCTTTCTTTACTACAAATCCTAAATTAGAGCATGAAAAAATGTAGTCTTTTACTTCAACTACGAAGACAAAAAAGTTTTTCCAAAATTAAAACTTTTAAGTCTTCTTCAATAAAGAACATTCGAACCAGAAGCAATTACAATTAACACACATGGGACTGAAATTTGTATAAAGCATATTTCTTTCCTACTTGTAATTATTCTTGATCCTCATCTCCTACAGTCCCCGTTTCCTGTGAATTCTTAGGATTAATTTGGGCTTTAATTTAACAAGGGAAACTTTTTTAAGTTAAGCTCTAAAATCTCCTTTAAAAAAAAATCTCCCATTCTGCTAAATGTCTCATTGTAAAAATCGATTACCCCGATTATGGGACTTTCAGGAAAATACTTAATGTTTCATTAGTCTTAAATTGCAAGAAATATTATTTAAATTAAAAAAAATAATAAAATAAAATTTTAATGATGATGTTCTTACGCAAGAAGTTTTACTAAATGAAACTTAGTAATTCTTTTGGTTTTTGTAACTCTTGGCAAGTACACTTTCGAAGTTAGGGAACTTTAGTAAAGCTTTATATTTCAGAAATGTAGTTAGAAGGATTTTTTAACACACACACACAAAAGTTCCACAGTGGATCACACACACACAAAAAGATTAATTATTAATTTTGTTTCAGTTAGCATATAAAGTATATAATTTCAAAAATTAAATAGATTACCCCTTGAAAAACTAAGAAAAACACACATTATTCTTGAGAATTTACCGTGTATTTCTGAATAGAAGCCGATCTATGTATGAGTCGAGAGAACATTTTTCTTTTAAAATTTACTTAAAATTCGAAATCCGTACATAAGCTGAATCGAAGGAAACCACTTCTGTAATATGCAAACTTGTCGCCATATTCTTGAGAGTTTACCGTGTATTTCTGAATAGAAGCCGATATGTGTATGAGTCGAGATAATATTTTTCTTTTAAAATTTACCTAAAATTCGAAATTCGTATGTAAGCTGGATCGGAGGAAAATTCTTCTGTAATATGCAGACTTGTCGCCAAAAGAACAAAAATGTGGTCAAGCGGGTGAAACATTTTCGAATCAAATTGCTGTGAAGTAAAACGCCAGACGCCAACAATGATAGTTTTATTTCTGGTAACCCTCTCTGAAGCTAACTCATTTTTTTTTATTGATTTATCTTGTACACTGTGCACAAATCATACTTTCTGTGAAATTTTCTTTTTTTAAGTAAATAAGTGGAAAGAGAAATTCATATACGGCATGTAATCTTTGACCTGGTTTCGTGTGCTGGAAAAAAAATCGTTGCTTGATGCTCATATGCATTTGAATATCAAAGTGAATGAATGTGAATTTTGCGATCTGTTAAAAAAACTGATCCAATCACTGATTTCGAAGGATTTTTTGCGGCTTCTTTCTTCCATTCGAAATTCTCAAAAAGTTAGAAAATTAAAATCGCTTGAGCATGAGTAACGGAAAATGTAAAAAAAAAAAAGCACATTTTCCCTAAATTACATTTATTTCTTTATTGCAATCCCCTTTAACTTAATATTGTATTGATAAGTTTAAATCATTTTTTAATTGAAATTGTCTGTAAATAATGCCAAAACAAATATTCAAAAATGCTTACATCCAATACAACCCCATGAAGAATTTTGAATGAATGAAAAATAATAATAATAATAATCTGTAAAATAAAATCCCGAATATTAATTTAGTATTTCTGCTAATCTATATTTTCATAAAATTTCACTATATACACTAACAAGAATAAAAGAGAATTTTTACTTATTTTAATATTCATCTAAATTTATTTTAATTTCTCTCACATCTTTTAAAAAAATGCAACATTTTTTTTTGAAACTGTTACATACATCTAGAATATATTCTGATAATACTTCACGATAAAATGTTCAGTCAATATTATCTATCCCAACTCCTCTTTTATAAAGTTAAGCTTTTATTTATTTTTGAGGAAATAAATTAATCAAATTTTTGTAATTAAGGCAGCTTATATTTAAAAATAGCTCATTTTTATTATCAAATCATGTTTTATTTTTAAAAACCCGTACAACTTCTACAGATCAAAATTAAGAAACTCGTGTATTTCTTTCACAAGAAAATGTTGGCCGTTCCTTGTTGACTTGGACAAAATACGTTGCGTGTACATTCCTTGGTGTTCCTTAAGTAGCGCCATTTAAAATTGCAGATTGACGTGCATCTCAGCAATCAAGTATGCTAGCTGCGTGGGATTTTTCTTTTCCTGGTTTGTTCCTGCAGAGCCTTTCGAAAAGTTTCCCACGACGGCACCCTCCTGGGTTCGGTTTACTAGATAAATTACTCTCTTTTCCTTCTAAATTGACCCCAAGACATTCCCAGTAGCCCTTACGATACATCTGAATGCTAAAAATAAAAATAAATAATCACAAGATGAACTATCATGGCATAGTTTTCATTAGCTGCATTGGATAGTTATCAAAAAATCGACATTCAACCGCAGTTTGATAATTATTCCTTTTATGCTAGCATTAGTTTCTGAACTTGAGATAGAATGCTTGGAAAATTGATTATCTTGATTTTGATTCGTTTTCTTTTATTGAACGCACACTGTACCCAAGGGGCCAATGAAAATAGATGGGTACCAGCAATATAAAATTAAATGTATAGGATATAACTTGTGAGAGGCTTTCACCTCTCTCTCGGGCATTCAGATGTGTGGGAGGTAGGGAAAAAACACTCGACATGATCCAATTAATCTATTTATTTATTACACAAAAAATAATAATAATATGATGATATACTATAGATATTATGAATGATGATATACTATAGATATTATGAATGATGATATACTATAGATATTATGAAAAGACACAATTTCAACAAATAATAGTAAAATAATGTCTCAATGCTAACCGCGAAAGTGGAACAACGGCGGTAAAACGTGAACGATTAGGAGACTATCAAACTTGTGATCCTTACCTTAATAAAGGATCTAACCTATCATCCGATTTAATCTAAAATCAATTCAATTTCAGTGAACAATCGTCACTTTAAAACTTCTTCCTAAGGAGTTCTTAATCACAATAATTCAAATATGATACCTTCAGTAGCAATCTCACCTGATTCGAGTATATCTCCTCTCCTACTCTCTATTCAAGCTAGAAAACTTCGACTATATATAGTAAGTTAATTTAAATACCACGATTCTCTTCTTCCGAAGTGTTGGTTGTGAATAACGCGAATTGATAGCCCAAAGATTTTTCAAGAGAATTAATTGAAGTAACGTGTATAAATTCTTCACAAACTCTCCTGGACTTATAGTTACGTCTCGAAACTGTCACATAACACTATCCCAAGTATTTTGATCCATATAATTATTGTTGATTAATTGTTGTTAAATTATTTTTTTCTAGAAATTTTTTGTGTTTAAACATATTTGCATCTTATTTTTAGAGATGCAAATATATTTAAAGTTGAGAGATTTTTCTACAATGATTTATTGTTATTAGATTAGTTTCAATTCTTAAGGTACTTGCTTGTAGATTAGTATGTAGTTTAGAATTATTTATTTTCAGTATTTTTGTGTTTTTATTTTTCTTCAGTTCCATTGACCTAACTCAAACTGAAAACTTTATTCTTAGACGTTCCTTGTTTTCTAATAATTCACCAATTTGTTCTATTTATTTTAAATTGAAATACCTAATCATATGTGCCGGCAGATGCCTATAATTGATAATTGCTTAGAGATAGTTTCTTCATCCTGTGTTGTTAAGTCTACTATTTTTCAAAATACTATTCTGTACATAGAATTTTTCTGAAAATATATTTTTTTTAAAATTTTGAATAAATACTGCCCGACAGGCTATTACCTGCTGTATACCTCGAGTACTGAGATGGCAGCTTACCGGGGGTTAGGCACCTTTGTAACCTGTGTCGTACTAAATTGTGGGTTTAGGGGTCAACTTCTCGGTGATTTCGTCTACGTGTTTTTTAGAGTGTAACCCCCATAAGAGATGTCTGTGAACACTACCGCTTGTAAAGCTACAACATTGATGGATAAGTTCTGCTTTCCTCAGATGAGAAAAAAAAAATCTGTCAAATAATAATTTTGAAACCTAATACGGTTCAACAGCTTTCACCATTCCTTAATTGCTTCCATTATTTATTGGAAGAGAGAGTTGAATGAATCATTCATTAATTACGAAGTTTATGTATCAGTCGTCAATCTAAGGCTCATGTCAGTCATAGATTGATCACTGAATAGCGTTAACTTTGCCCAATTGACTTTCTGCATTAGTGCTATTGGTACAAAGCTTCCGCTGGTTAATCGAATGTTTACATCTGCGTGCCTGAAAATCGAACAGATCATGCCATTATAGTATAATGTTACTTTTACACAATTAACGTTTCTTAGAAGAAATAAATAGCTTCCAATATGTGATACGGAATATTTTCGCAGCAATTGGTAATAATATTAATTTTGGGCAATCAGCTATGGTATAAAAGTATGATTCATTTTTCTATTTTACGAATACTTATGCGGTTTGATCGGTTTTTATCATGTGAACCACACAGAAAATACTAGTTAATAAATATTTAGTATTAGACATTTATTATTAATTAGAAAGAAAAAAGTATATTTTTAGGTAAATAAATATCATCTTTCATATAGAGGGATGAAGATTAGCAACTTTGGAGGTACTGCTGAATAATTTGGGTGCAAATTTAACTCACAGCAAAGATCTTGAAAAACTAAATTTTAATTAAATGATCGAAAAGAGACTGAAATCACACACGACTGTAAACTATATCATTGGCTGAAATATTGATAAATTACCGAACCATTATTTTTTACTGCCATTGAATAAATCACTCATGAATAACTATCTCTTATTACTGGCTTCGAACGTCTTTTTTAACCCAGGAGCGTCTGGAATCGTTAATTCTGGGAAAACTGTTTATTAATTACCAATGACCTTGACAGTATCCTCTTCTCTTTGTCAGTCTTCATGGGAACTTAATTATATTTGTCACATATCTCCCTCTTTTTGGAGGGAGGCCAGCTATTTTAGATTTCTTCGTTAAAAAGAGGGGGAGGGGGATGCGCGTTACACGGCGAATATACCTAAAAATTAAAAAAATCAACTTGAAAGTATAGGTACGCCTTATACGCCGGATTTTACAATAAAAAAAATGAGTATCTGTGATATCTATTGAAGGAAGTTGAAACTGAACAAGCAAGAGAAGAACCTGTTGAAATAATGCATATTAATCATGATAGCGAAAGTAAATTTGAGAAAAGCGATGAACATGAAACGTTTGAGTTAAATAATTATTTTTGTCGTGTACGTTAAAAGTAATTATAAAGAAAGGATTGGGGTGATTCAGTCATCCTTCTCGACAATTAATGTTAGTATCGAGTGCGCGCCTGCTTCCGAGTTAAGAAATCACTGAATTTCAGCACTTTTAGCTAAACACAGAAAACCAAAATTTTCTAGAAACATTTTTTAATGAAGTTCATTTGGGATAGTGGAGAAAAAAATTACTCAGTTTCAAATAAGAAGGTCTATCACCCCCACACCTACTAAATAAATTGTAAAATGAAACATTCGCATTTGCGTCATCCAAAAAGAGATGAGCTAAAAAATGCTCTATCCAAACCAGTTTCCATACCCCTTGAGAAAACAGAAGTAACATTTGGACATACGAATTCTTCTTCAGTCAAATAAACGGGCACCAAATGCCAAATGTGTTTCAGGAGAGCTATTACTTTCCAGATCCAAAGCTACTGGCAGAGCCTCAAAATCAATAGCTGTCGTTCTTTCCCATAGCACCTTGCAGCCGTCACGGCTTTTGCTACGATACTCTACCTCCAAGTAATTGGAAAGCCATAAACGTCATTCCAAATCAGGTTACTGAAGCTTTGTATGCGTAAATATGCAAATTATGCTGTAAGATTCATCGATTAATAAATAAATAAATATGTGAGCGCAAAGGGAAAAAAAAAGGCCAGAGAAGTTTTCCAACTAATAACTTTTATATCTAGATACTTGTTTCTGGAAAAAGGGTATCTTTGAATTATTTATCGCCTCTGCATGAACTTTCCATCTAAGTAGATACCGCCGAGCTAAGGCTGTAAATATTAATTAATATTTCATCTCTGGAAATTTCGTATTAAGCTTGTTTTTTTTTTTCCTCCTTCGCTCGCTTTTACAGACTGGATAGCGGAAGTTTGCATCATGGAAATGAAGTGAAAGGTCTCGTTCCTAAGTTAGAAGAGTGGAAAATAGCGCCATCAAAAGTTAAAGAGCATTAACTGTAGCGAAGTTTTAAATGATGATTTGTAAAGATTGTGAGATTATAAATTGCTGAATTTTAACCAAAGTGCTGTTTGCTGTACAGGTGTATTGGAGTTTTTCGATTGATTCAAATTAGTTTTCTAACGATGCGTTTATTAATAGTTAGTTTAAAAAGATAAATTAAAAAGTGTTTCCTTAGTAATCTGAAAGCGTAAAATTTTTGTTAATATAAGATAATGATATCTCTTTTTGTTCACTTAAAATTATTTCTGTGCAAAGTATAATAGATAATTCGGATCAAGAAATTATGGCGCAATTAGTGTGTTTTCTACCGTATTATTTAAATTTCTATCACTGTTTAGATGCCTCAACGTATTTTCCAAGATAAATTATGTTTCTATTTAAACTTTTCTAATTATAATATGATTCAAAAAACTTAACACATCTTAACAGACAGTGAAAAGAGAACTGACAGCATTTAAGAGTAAATTTAATATAGCAAATTGATGAAATTTTAGAACAAATAAAACTTAGATCTACGTGAGGCATTTGTTGTCAGAGAACTTGAAAATAAAGTATTTTCTTCTTAAGAACTTCTATTGGAGATTTTTTTAAATATATTTTAATGTGACGCATAGTTTTAAGTAATACAGAAATTTCGTTTTAAGAGGTAAAAAAATAAATAAACGAGTATATTTATTGATGTATGTATAACACTTTGAATCGATGATTAAAAAATGCCAGAGGAAAATAAACACGATACCAACAAAAACTACTTTTTTGAAATAATTGGATTAATTTTTACAAATAATACTGACGTAATTTCTCAAGCCATAGTTGTATTTGAATTTTAAGGTAATAATAATTTTGAGGACAAAAAAAAAGTGAGAAGATTTATTTTACTACAGTACCTATATAATTCTGAGAGCATAATTTAAAATAACTGTTTTGGAATATCCGTTTGGTATTTTAGTTAATTATTTTTCTCTAAATTTGACTCACTCGGGGGCTTCTAATTTTCTTTTATTCTTATAAAATTTGGAACTTCTAACCGATATGACTACTAAATTAATAATATTTAATCAATTTCATCTCAGAAGTACATATTAATCTCTCGTTACAAAATAATTAAATTCCAAGAAAATCTTCATAAAAATCCATTGGATAAAATGGACTTTTTTATATGATAAGTAAATTTTTTATGTTTCAATTTTTTCGCTCTTTGATATCCTGCATATCCATACATTAAGAGCCCTACTGATTACTAGTAATCCCATGGGCTTGTCATACAGAAAATTATATGAAAAATTTAGTACTTATCTTAATACTTTGTACAGTTTATAATTAAAGTCGTATTGTAGCTTTAGCCTCGACGTATTTTTGAGTTCAATACATTGTTATTGTATGGAGGGGGTGGGGGTGATAGGAAATTTATGATTGAAAATTGGGTCACAAATATTTAAAGTTTGAGAAGCACTGCTCTAACCTTATTCTATTTGATAATTGAAATATATTTTACAAGCAAAGAGTACCCTCTAACTAATACATTTTGAACAATTCTGTGTATTTTAGAAATTGATATCCACTTCAAATGCTCGTGTATACAACTATAGTTCTTGCTGTGATTTAAAATGCTATTATTATTTAGGAGGAATTGTCTATTTAAATAGTTCCTTAACCTTCTTCTATTTGAAAATTAAAATATTTTACAAACAAATTATCCTATAACTAAGGCATTTTGAACAATTCTGTGTATTTTAGAAATTGATATCCACTTCAATTGCTCGTGTATACAACTATAGTTCTTATTGTGATTTAAAATGCTATTATTATTTAGGAGGAATTGTGTATTTAAATACTACCCTAAACTTCTATTTGAAAATTAAAATCTTTTACAAACAAATTATCCTATAACTAAGGCATTTTGAACAATTCTGTGTATTTTAGAAACTGATGTCCACCTTAAATGTGGGTTATGGCTTTTGTTATTATTTCTAATGTTATTTATGGTTAAGGGGAATTGATTATTTAAATAATGCCTGAATCTCTTACTATTTGAAAATTAAAATATTTTACAAACAAAGTACCCTCTAACTAAACACATTTTAGGCAGTTCTGTCCATTTTAAATTTTCTACCCTCCTGCACACAATGCAGCCTTTTATGAAATTTAAAATTCAGAATTCTATCCCAAACAGTAACCATCTATCACTCCTGTTCCCTCCACCTGAAATTCATTACCTGAGTTTCACCGAATTCCACCAAAACGAATAGGAATTATCGGCGTCCCGAACGCATAATTTCAGAAACTCATGCAGGAAGCTTCAAATGAAGTTTTCCATTCCATCCACTCACTCCCCATTCACATTCTATTCGCAGATTAGCGGGAAGTATAGAATATGATTTTCGAACCTTCGAATTCGAATCGTTGCGTGGGCTTCCTTTGATTGGCCAGATCACACTTTCCGCGGCACATTCATTTAATCTATTAACTCTTGCGAATGTGGTGTCACACAAGTTGTCGACATTCAGTTATCAAATAGAAGAGCTGGGATGGAGATGTGTCTGGAATTCGAACGTTTCGACGCCCTTTTCGACAATGATGTTTTGTTGCAACCGCCTTCAGGCCATTTAGTGTTGCTGTCAATTGTGTGAAAATTTGGAACACTGCAGCGAATCTCATAAAATGGGAAAACTTTTGCTTGGAATTTATGTAAATCTGTGACAAAATGGTTCAACGAAAACAAATTGCAGTGATGTTTGTGACATCTATTTCGTATTGTTGGAATTGGGTTATGTCTTTATTTCTGAAATCGATGAAATGTTTGTTTCGTCTTCAGTGATTCGGTGTGTGTATAAACGAAATTTTATTTGAGTTTGCAATTGAGGTCGTATTACTGTCATGCCTGGAAATGAAACATGGATGTTGAAAATTAATATTTCTATTAGGTCTTTTGATTTGGTTTTGAAAAGCAGCCGATTCTAATCTTTTGAGCATTTTGAATCGAAAATCTCTACAATGTTCGAGACTTAATAAAACTAAATCTACGTGGATCGAAATCAATAATAAAAATTAATGTTTTATTTTAATCTGTAATAAAGGAGTAAATAATAAAAGGAAGCGAAATAAGGCAAGGAAATTAGTTCAACAGTATTTGAAGCTATTAGTTCTGAAGATGGTCTTCAGTTTCTGTCTTAATTATAATCTTCGCATTTCATCTCCAATCAAATAATGTCAAATAAATTAGAGCACCAAAACTAAAAACTTTTTTTGGTCAGAAAATACCCGAATATTAGTATTATATTTTGAAGTCAATAAATGCTATAGTCTCAGATTTCATAACGCTATTTATTACTATTTGAATTAACTTTTTGTTTCTTAATATAATCTTCGCATTTCATCTCCCGTCAAATAATGTCAAATAAATTTCGAACTTTTTATATTAAAATGAAAAACTGCATTATATTAAAGGATATTTCTAAGCGTGTATGCGTTATAGTTAGTCCGTGATAGGAAATGGTCATTATTAATTAGTCATTATATGTGTTTTTCATCTTTAAAACTTATATTTAAGCTTTGAATAATTAATATCAAAATAAATTAGATATGAGGTGCAGTTTAAATGTACTCTATCAATTAAATATTTATAACAACAGTTTTACTTAATCGCCAAACAGTAGTCGAACAGCGAGATTCAGATCCTGCTTTTGGAATCTTTTCTGACCCAATTCCTCGGCCCTCTGTAACGCTTCTATAACGTAGACACTGGACTATTTCTTATCTTTGTTTACTTTCACCTGGGAATCTCTTTTATTTTTTCCCCCTTTTTTTAAAATGGTAATGGCTTTTATACAAGGTGAAGCTCTCGTATCAAACAGCGCTATAAAGTAGTAGCCCCAGAGGTTGGTGAAGGAAAATGCGCTTGAGAAACCGATTCAAGACAAAATTACGTTAATATTTATACATTTTTTTTAAAATCTAACAGACATTTCAAGTTTCTGATTGTTGTTATGTAATACATGTAAATAATTTACCTAAAATAACTATGTATTAAGTTCTAGATGAGAATAACCGGGTGCATGGGAATATATATTACAATTTATTTATGTCAATTACATCCCCAATATATATATTCATATTTGTTTTATCAAGATGTAGAGAATGTTATACAGTAGTTTCAGTAGTAATGAAAAGAGTTCATAGTACAATATATGTAAAAAACAAGCGTTTTTCAAAGATGTGTTTAAAATAAACATCACATGAAACTTAGAGAATAAGACAGGTTATTGCGTTTTATAAATTCTATAAATATTTTTAAGTGGAAACATATTAACAATGTTTACGAAAATAATAGTTACTAAAATTTGTAAATTTAATCAAGCCGTCATTATATAGACGTAGTAAAAATGTACGCTTTAAGAAATTTAAGAGTGGTTTTAAAACTTACCTTATGTACTTTTTAAACATAATTTATTTTATTAGAATATTCTATATATCTAATACGCTCCAAGCAGTGAAGGATTATACTACTTCAGATTGGTATAACTATATTTATTTTCCAGCTTGGAACTTTAAAAGTATTGAAATTAGGCATCTATTTTATTATAAATATTCCTATTTAATTTATGATATTTTATGCTTATACATATATTAGTTGTTTTAAATCTTAATGTAAATTTAACTATGGATTCATATTTTGCTTTTATCTTTAATTTTCACAAGATATGATACACATTTTTTTTTCTCAGGTAGTATTTTGTAAAATTGTACTTTTCAGCTAAGATTGACTTTAGTTACATTGAAGTAAATCTTAATGCTGACTGTACAAAAAACATTAAATGTACCACATATGTTGCGAGAATAAAATACGTATATTACGTTCATTAAGCCAAGAATAATACAATCCTTTGAGAATTCACCAAAATTACTTTTTCGTTTACTCTTTTCTCTTTCTCGTATTAAATAAAGTGAACATGCAACTCTGAACAGTGTTAGAGTAGAGAATTTCGTCGCTTTTAGTTGATTCATACATTACTTTAAGAAAGAAAATAAATGTTTAAGAATAAGTTTGCTCTTTTATGTTCTGATTTTACTCAGAAAGAGTAACATTAGGCTGAGATTTAAAGAGAATTAAATTAGTTTAAGATTTAATAGAATGAACTATGATGAATAAAAGGAACAATGTAATAATTTTGTATAAAACATGAAAGTATTGAAATGTAGTTCTTTTTTTAATGTGAATATATATATAAATATATATAATTATATGATTATAATGATTAGTTTAGTGAGAAATAGCTGTCAATATAATTTCATTTTGAGTGACTAGATATAAATTTTAACATCGTTGATGCGCTGCTGTCATTACCAAGTACTGTTTCATTCTTATTAAATATTTTATTTTAACTTCTATTGCGCTTGCAACTCCTTCCACAAAATAAAGCTAATAATAGTAGGATTAAAATTTCTTTCAAACGAGAGTCATCTTGTACGACACATAACATAAGAAGCAGACATTCGGGAGCTAGTTTTGAACAGAAACCACCTATATCTCTTCACATGGGGTCAACTGGCACTCCCTACTGCGCAATTCCCTCAAGCTCTTGAAAACCGTATTCTCTTTCTCACTAGTTGACTCAACTAAAAGGACATTGTGGAATCTACGCTCTTCACACGTCTTGTATATTGAAGCTGAAGAAAGCTTTTTATGGCTTCTTTGGACTCATTTGTTGTAACGATGAGTTCGGCACTGCCCTTTCAATCAATTTTGTACCCTAGTTCGAAAAAAAATTTTTTTTTATATTAGAGGTGTGGTAACAGGAAACGAGTTAACTGACACAAATTTGCCGTTAGTGAAACCGGCTTAAATTTGACTATTGTTCCAAATGACAAGATTCGTCACTAGTAAACTCTCATGCTGTTTCTAACTGTGGCATTAATAAGGAATAAACAGGATAGGAAATCTATTCCCTCTTCACACTAGAGAGGTTCTGACAGAGAACGAGTTTACTGGCGTATAGTTGCCTCGTGTGAATCCTGCCAAAAAGTGCTTAATAATTGGCTTGAAAGGAAATTCCATTTCAACCCAGTTGCATAAGTCGAATGTAGTCCATGGACCGGCAAAGATTCGCAGATTGTCTTCTAATGATGATTCAAAAACTCAGCTTTAGATGGTAATATAACCCACAATTAATGGTAGATTTTAAGTCTCTGAAGTGCCTTGAGTAATCATTTATAAATCACAATTTGTGATCTCGGTGGGTTTCGGTACTAGAGGCAAATAAACCCACCATCTCAATTAAAAAGTTTTTCGGACATCAACAAAAAAAAAAACTTTCCCCAAATGACGTTCAATAAACCGCAGATGTATGTGATTTGCAGAGTGGCTGGAAAAATAACCTTCTCTAAATGTTACTCCGAAGTCTCTTAAAAGTAAAGATTATTTTCCTTTCTAAGAGGGGGAGGTTTATGGTATCTCTTCTTCGAATTTCTACAAGAAAAAGAACAGACTAGTTAACAACTAGCGTGAAAGAAAATTCTTTTTTGCAGTAGCAACATGCAACTTTTCATCTTTGTATAGTGTACGGAGGATTCAGGCATGTCTCTGATCCCGAAAATGGCCAGTTCAAATTACTATGACGGAAACCTTCTTCTTCACCAAGATCAATTGTCTCTGATGAAAGCAGAATTAAAAAAAAATACATAGGATATTCATATTCACTAGCAGTTATAAAACTGTATTCACAATAATATTGTACATACTCTACTTTAAGATTGTATTCGTTATATTACCGTAAACATTTTTTAAATTAAGGTATCTAACTACTTTCGGAACCGTGATTTTAAAAAAGCGCATAAATGGATAATTTTCATG
>BMAV01022142.1:34623-97273 GCA_019973955.1 Trichonephila inaurata madagascariensis | reverse complement strand
GGTGGGGATCACAAGCTTTTATTTTAACTTATAGTAACTACACTCGAGACTAATATAAAACATCTCATGTGGCTTTCTTTCTACCAAAAATTGTAATTACCCTTGTCCCCTTTTGAATAGCTGGCACCGGGCATCGTATGGGTGAAAGGAATGTCCGTTGTGACCTCACTCCGGGATGGGAAGAAAGTTACTAGTGAAAGATGTGTAAACATATCAAATTTTATGATTTAACATATACTCCCGCCTCGAACCCTTCAAGTTTTAACAGTAAAGAAAACTAGCATTAAACATATAGAGAACAAAATAAGGAAATAAGATATGTTAAATAATATACTAAATTCCCACCCAATAATATTGCAGAAAATATATAAAATTTTTTGTAACAAAAAAAAAAAAAATAAATAAATTCGATTAAACTGCCGCCCTTAAAATTTGCTGCCCTGGTCAAGGGCCCGGTTTATCCGGCCCTAGATCCGCCCCTGATGCCAGAATACATTTATATTATCCAATCCAGTGTGATATGTTAAGTTTGTTAGCGAATTAGGCTTAAGAAAAGTTACAAACGATATTTTTGTGCGGACACGCTAAATAATAATATTAAAAATATTATTGGAAAAAGAATTGTACTTTTCATTTGTGCAAATATTCCTACGTACGTATATATGTATGCAGAATTCAGCATAAGGAATTTTAAAAAGAATATTAATGCATTACATAAAAAGAATTTGGAACTCATCCATCAGTAGCGTTGAAAAAATTTATTTTATGTTGAGCAACAACCTCTGCCATATTGTTGTTTCATGTTTTCATAATCACTAAATTCTATTTCATAATCATTAAATGACCCTGTTTTCTAGTACAAAGATAATTTTTGAAATCTATTCATATAATTTATTTCCACATTGCTTTAATTGTTATTTATATTACCATTTTTGATGAATTACGCTGATAACATGATATTATCTTAGGTTGAGAGAAAGGTTTCAAATGGAAAAGTGAGGAAAATCATTTAAGGTATTTTAAGAATATTAATTTTATTATATTAGAAGACGTGGAACATAGTATTTTACACCAACAGAAAAAGAAGTTACGTATATATACTCTTTGGATCTTGCTTTGAGTATTGGTATTATTGGATTTGTTCAATAACAGTTTATTAAGGTTTCAATAAAATTTAAACTCACGAAATAATCTATCTGAATGATTGAGTAGTACTAAAATCCACTGCATGACCTGAATTTTAATCCTACCATTAGTAAGGTCATTTTCTTAATGAATATACGAGGATTTAGCGAGTCGACTCCACTTTGGCTTGATTTGAACTAAATTACGTTCTATCATGCCAATAAACTATTTGTTTCGATCTTAAATTAATCCTTTAGCGGAGACTTATGAACAGATATCAAGTGGCTCTTTAGATAAATTTGTAAAAGCAACTAGTGTATATTTTGGTTCTTACCTATTAGCGTCATCGCAGCAAAACTGGCGCCACTTGAATCACACAATATCAATACCACAAAAATATTCGAGCGAGTTTCATATGAAAAAAATAACCAACCAATCAAATTATTGTAGAAAATGGCACCAATTTGGCTGCGGTGACGCTAACACGTAAACACCTAAATAATTTGTGACCCTCCATTGTAGAAGAGTGAAAAATACTGATATCACAGTGAGAACCCTGCATGAAATTGACCACTTAGTCATTAAGGACTATTTAAAGCACATTTTAATTACATAAATATTTTTATTATTAAATAAAATGTGCTCTTAAAGCCCTAGTTTAATACAATACACCCAAATTCAGTATTATTGATAAAAATCATGTAAGACTAATGAACAGATTTAAAAAAAAAGATGTAAGAACTTAACATTTTGTACTTACATAGTGAAAACGTTTCTTCATAACATTTATTTGATTCATTTTTGTTTCAGACAGTACAGCAATTTTATTATTGATTTATTTTTCAATTCCTAATATTAGTTCACAATCTCCCTATATATATTTTCAAATTTTCAATCGTTAATAAAATATATTTTAGAGAGCTTAATTGAGCTGAAATTATATATGCACCATTATTTTGGATAACAATACGGTAATTTAATTATAATTAATTAAGTTTAATGACTGAAACTAATTACTTATAGAATTACAAATACAGTCACGTTGGCTTCATTTTTAGCGACTTGAGTCAAAACTGAAAGATATTTTTTTCCCCTCAGGTTTTAAAGCATTCAGTTGAACGGAAATTTTATATACATGATTATTTGGGATGACAATACGATACTTTAATGGTAATTAATAAAAATTAATTCACTCATAATATTGTGATTCTGTCATATGTATATAGATGTTTATATTAATTGTAATTATTTGATAAAAAGTAACTGAAATAAAATTTTACTTTGTTGACCTACGTCGGAATTGACAATAAAAAAAGATTATATTATTTATTATTATTTAAATTCAATCAATGTTTGAAAATATACTCTTTATGTTTTGAATGTACCTCCTACCATGAGTATTTTGTAATAAATTTAGATTTTATAATTAATTTTTTCTTTAGTAAGAGAGAGCATGGCGGTTTTTTTTTTTCAAAATTTTTTCCCTTTGTTCATTTTTTTTTTAAAAAAAAAAAGAGGAAAGGGGAATTAAATCTGCCAAATTTGCCATTTTTTTTATTTGCTAACTATTTTATTCTAGAAGATGCTTTTTTTTGGTAAACTCTTACGATATTAAATTTTTGGGTTACCCTTAATACAGTTTGGCGACATATTTTAAATTCACCAAAGCCGCCAACCTGCTCCCTATGTTTCATTTTAATCCATATTTTTTTTCTTGGAAAAAAAAAGGAACAACACGTCAACAATGCTGTCAGAAGATAAATTCTGAGAACTGTGATGGTAAGACACATTATTATTTTTTGAAAAAACAACAACAACAAAAAAAAACAAAAAAACAAGAGTTTCTCTCTTTTAACCAGTACTTGTAAATGACAGGACTCTTGAATGGAGAGGAAAAGGCAGAATGAATAAATGATTGTACAAAAAGAATCGCCTCTGTTCGAGAAATGTTAAGTTTTTTTAAGGGTGAAAAAAAAACTTTCCATTTTATCTAATTAAAACACTGAAAGTGGCATGCACAATTTTGGATGTCACCTCCAGCCATGCTTCTGCGTGTTTGTTAATTACAACTTAACTGTTATTGTTTTTTGTAGTTGCTGTGCTTTTTAGCCTTTTTTTCTTACAAATGTTTTGGTAATTCGAATGGAACAAAGCTGTAAAAATGGGGGTTTTTTTTTCAGTATTTCTAGAGCGCGAAATGAAAACTAATTGCTTAAATTCAATTGAAGTCTGTTCGATTTTTAGCATATTTATTGCAAGAAAAGAATGCATTTTAAGGGATTTTTTTTTAAGTAGCTGTCGAACCAATAGAAATGTTTAGTTTGTTATTTTTTTAAAGTTTTTCATGGCGAATGACTACTAAAAACGATAGCAAAAGGAAGCGTATCAATACTGGGATACACTTAAGGGAAATGCAATAAGAAAGCAGTAATCAAAAGATTAGAACATACATGTTTATGCGTAAATAATATTACAAAAATACAGTTTATTTTGTCCTTGTGCTTACCGAAATTTATCAATGGAAAATTTTAATGATGAATTCAAAATCTAAATTTTATAAGATTTTGAAAGCTAAAAAAATTCAAATTTTGAAGCGTGACAGTCAAAGTGTTTAATTTTCTTTGTGACTTTCTTTTTCCTTCGTAATAATATTGCCAGTGGAACCAATTATATCTATCTTTTTTTTACAAACTGAAAGTATTAATAACATAAATAAAACGAGCTTGATTCCTTTTTAGTTTAGTCAGTTGTTAAGACCGTTGAAACGTCCGTGTCTTCGGAAAGGAAGATGGGAAGTTCAAACCACCCTGTCTCAATATAACACCAACAGCTTCCTCGAAGTAATGGTTCGGTAAAATAAACATTGTTGTTTGGCAACTCAATATAGTTTTATTAGTTTAATATACTTTCTATGGATTCTCTCATAAATCACGACTAGTGAACTCAACGACTACAGGTCACACATCAAATGGATCCATTATCTCAACTAGAGACTGCTGATGACGTCAAATAAAAAATGTTCCAAATGATGATCAATGTAATTATAAATGGGACAAAAGTAATCTTTGAACTTCGTACTTAACTCTAAGTCCTTCAGCAGCAAAAAAAAAAAAAAATTGTTCTCTGTGGGGAGGTTTGTGTGGTGTCCCCTTTTCCCACTTTTACCTTTATCTTTGGGCATCTGGACTGCAAGCATTCCTCAATCCAATATCTGGTGGTCTTCGATTCAGGAGATGACGAAAGTGGAGTTTTTACATTCTGCGGAGAGGTATGGTGGTCATTGGCTGTTTCCAGGAGATCCAGGAGGCGTGCCTAAAGGTTTCTTTCGAATGGATTTTGAAGAACTTTTTGGCATGGTTGAAAGCTTAGAGGCTGCTCTCTGATTGGTCGATGGTCAGGGGGAACATAGACTCTGATTGGCTGCCCAGGAAGCTCAGAAGGTTAGAAATAGGGACAGTGGGAGGAGCTTGTATAGTGGGAAAAAGTACAATTTAAAGATGGATAAAAATTTAAAGAAAGAATGAAAATAATTAAATTTACTTAGGTGCAATGATTAAAAATTATTACGATGAACAAAAAGGCTATGGAGCGTTGTAAGAATCAAGAAGTATTCTTCTTGGCCTTTTAGTTTTATCATTAGGATTGTATGGAGTCTTCCCACTATTCGAGACTATCGACTACAATAGCAAAAAGCGCATAATAGGCTCAAGGGGGGAATCCTTCTAATTTTAGTTGCTTAAGCTGGTATGAAACACCTGTCTCAGGATCCGAAAGTAGTCTGATAACATCACATTTCTTTCAAACATGCCGCCTGAAAGCCACCTAAGCCCTTAATGGCTTACTCTTAGAGTTGCTCTAATATTTGCAGCCACCTCTTCATATGAAATTGGAAAATGTTCATAGAAGTAACATAAATTTCTATTAAATCCTCATGTTTTATAAGGTATAAACAATTATGTAATACATTAGTAAACGCGTACACATTTATTAAACTAAAATGATGTTTCCTTTAAAAGACCAATATTGTAAACGATTTACTTATTGTAAACACGGCAATTAAACCTTAGATCGATCTAGAAAGAAATAATTTTTAAAATCTTTGATGCCATGCACTTTGTGTTAATTCAGAACATTTAAATTTTATCTAGAAACCTAAAATGAAATATATTTCTTTGAAATGAAATTTCGAGATATGTTCTTGACTTATTTCTGCGAATGTTGATAAGCATTTTATAAGGATCTCACCTAATCCTTAAAATGATTTTAAATCCAAAACTAATGTAATGAAGAGAAATCTAGAACATAAGAAGTAATTTTTTTTTTAATATGTTTCACAAAAATAATGTTTTAAAAAATTTTGTTTCACAAAACTTTAAAAAAAATTGTTCGACTTCTTTTATATTCCATATCCGAGAGCAGGGAATGATGCTGTTCATTCTTCAAAATTTTATAAAGGAAATATTTTGACAACAGTGTGAAGAGAAAAAAAAAATCTGCCGGGCTGCCGTTGAATTTTCTGAGACGAAACTTTTCGAGAACAGAATCCAAAATACTTTTAAAAGAAAATAACCTAGAAGTCCACCTGCCATAAAATGTATTTGATGATAGATTGTGAACTGACTAAGAAGTGTGGACCATGAACTCTATAATCCTGGTTGATTGAGAGACGAAATTGTAGATAAAGTAAAGGTTTCACAATCTCTAAGCCACCAAAAATACTCTCAATGAATTGTCACTGGTAGATTTGGAGGGAAAAAGCTTCACAATGTTGTTCTTTTAAAGTAATTCAAATTATTTATCTATTATAGATACTAGGGGGGAGGGTTTCCCTCATTGTGTACAGATTATACAACTGTTCGTACCCATTGCTCAAATAGTAAAACCGCAATTTACATGAATTATGCAGTTCTATTTATTTTTTCCCTCAAAAATCGCTCTCGACGAGCTCTAATGTACTATCGCAACCGTATTGGCGACATTATATGAATGAGTGAGTGAGTGAATATAACGTCGCACTGTTCAACTATACGAGGGCTTTTGGCGACGGATCTCGTAAATTTGAACCATGGTCAAGTAACGAGAACGATACCTGAGCTGGCACTCCTTCTCTTAACTACCACACCACACCAACGGGAGGATGTTTGAGCTCTCGACGGATTTAACGTGCATCGCTTCCCTACACGATGGATCTGTAGTGGTACTGGGTTCGAATTCATAGCATGCCTGCCATGATCCGATATCTTAACCACTGGGCTACCGTAGGCCCGACATTATATGAAACGAAGCACTTGGTGGATAATTCAGTGCGTACAACTCATGCAAAATCGGGGTTTCTAACTTGGCGAGATATCTTGAACATTGACATTGTAGCGATAGTACGTAATAAAATAATTACAGAATCACGAAAAACTTTTTTTAAAAAAAAAGGTATATATATCATTCATAAACATAATTGTATATACTGTAATGCCAAACATATTTTCTTAACTTTGTAAGTTAACTAAAAAATGAAGCATTTACAGAATGTCTTAAAACTTTAGAAACTACGGTATTCATCGTGGCAAGGGTCGAGAAGTATGCCTGTCGTAGGCCTTAGCCTTGAGCACCTCTCATCAATACGATTTAACTCGGAGAAATTCTCGAAGGGAAGATAGATCATTACGATAGATGGGGCCGCCACCTATCTCCATCTCCACAATTTAGGCATGAAACTGAAGGGGAGGGAAAATTTTCCAGTCCCCTGCACTCGTGATTCAGCCCACAAGACTTTCAGAACCATTGATTTAACGAGCAGGTACTCCGTGTGTACTCGGAAGGTATTTAGTGGCGCGGGTATCGAACCCAAGCATTCCGGTCTGGAGTCCGATGCTCTAACCACTTGGCTACCCACGACCCCACGACTATAAAAGATCCACCGTGTAAAGGAGCTGATGCACGTTAAATTTATCAAGACTCAAAGTCCTTCCTTTGACGTGGTGTGGAAATTCAGAGAGAGGGAGGTGTGCCACCTCAGACTGTGGTGTCAACTCAGACTCGTCACTTGACCGTAGTTCAGAGTTAAAAGTTTCGTCTCCAATAGACCCCGCGTCGCTTTACAGTGCATCGCAATTTAAAATCGAATAAAATCTAGGCAAAAGTGTACAGTTTACGTTCTATTCTTTAACTCGCGAGGCAAAGTCAGCCTTGAGGACAAATTGCTTTTATTCTTAAAACGGATCAACAATGAATATTCTAAGACTCCATTTTCTCGCATTGAATCTCTCTCAAAAGCAGTTGGATTGTGCGACGAACAACGGGCATTGAAGTTTCGCAAACCTCTGAGATGAATTCGGACTTGAAAGGCAGTTGGCGTCTTATATTGATCCGGACAAAGCGACATGCAAGGTATTATCAAGCTAAAATTTGGGACAGACATATTGGAGAGAACACCCTAGGTAATGTATTTGATCGAGGATCTGAATACACAGTAGTATCCTTCTCCTAAGTGTATACTGGGTACAAGGCCTTATAGTAAACGTCCATCATTTCAATGTATTATATCTCTGGGTTTCGATTGATCTGTAGTTAGGATGCGTTAATTTTGGGGCCTAGTTAGGAAGTGGAACACGCACATTACTTATTATTATTCCCTCAATAATGAGTAAAGTTTGTAAGAAAGAGAGTTAGAGAGAAAACTTCATTAAAAGGCGTAGGTGATAGTAGTGAGCACTTTTCGCAATTATATGGAAAGAGTAATTATGTGTGATTTATTTTAATATAAGAAGTCTGCAGTCCTTTGAAGAATAAGAAAACTAAAGTCAAATGTTGATAAAAATATCTTCATGTGCAATCTAATTGTATGAAAAATCATACTAATGCTTTTAATGTAATGATATATGGGCTCTATCATTTGAGTCATTTTTGATTAATTTTTCAATTTCTACTATTAGTTTACTCTTTCCCTATATATATTTTTATATGAATATGTATATATCTTGTTCAAATTTTCAATGGTTAATAAAATACTTTTTATTCATCCATTCAAGTTCAAATGCATTTTTTAAACATATAATGGATGACACTTGTGATGTTAATACAGTTTTTTTCCCAAATATTAGTTAATTAATTTAACTAATTAATGAATAAATAGTAGCAGAAATAATAATCCAACACCATATATAAAAATGAAAATCACTCGTAGTGTACCTAGAGCACAATGGATAGCGCGTTGGGCTTCTAATCGAAAGGTCGTAAGTTCGAAACCTATCTGGGATTGCCTAGTTTCTGAGAAGGGGATTTCTTTTTACTGTACTATTTTATAAGCATAATTAAATTTAATTAATGAATAAATAATAACAAGCAAAAATAATAGTCCAACACCCTAAATAGAAAGGAAAATGGCAAGGAAAATAGCTTTCTATTTTGTTGCTTAATATTGTGAATCTGTCATATGTATATACATATTTATACTAATTGTAATTATTTAATAAAAAGTAACTGAAATAAAAGTTTTATTCACTGACCTAAGTAGGAATTGACTTTTTCTTTTTTTTTGTAGTACTTGTTTTTTTTATTAATTTCTTTTTATTTTGTATAGTAGAACATGTATATATCATCAGAAAAAAAATTATGATTTTCAAATTTGCTTACATATCCATTTAAAAAAGTCAATTGCAAAAGAGTGATCAGTAATGTTCAGAATTTACAATAATTTTTACGTAAGTATTATTTTTAATACTTACGACATCAATCATAATTTTAATCACTTATATTTCACTAAAATTTGACTTTCGAGTTTCATTTTTTTTGTGTTGGGAAAGTTCGATATCCTTACAATAATCCATCTATTTAGTCGTTTATTTAAGTTATCTTCAAACTGTTTTATATCTCCGACTGAATGTTTTGCTGGACTGCCTTTAAATTAACTGCTACGTGAAAAAAATATAAAGACCCGTGAAATAATTTTTCAGATTCTTGAGAGATATTAAAGTAATCCCTTTCAAAAAGTTTTTATATTATTGTTTCTGTAGCTTAAAGAAGCTCCCCAGACAATATGTAAGCCTACCAAAACAGAAATTCTTTCGGAACAAATTTAGGAACCGGGAAAATCCAACTAAATTGAGTTTCCAATCATTTTAGTTTCTGTCATAATAATGTAAAAATGAAAGTATTGAACGAAAAAATTGTTGTTTAAAATTTTTCAAAGAGGAATATTGAAACTTATGCATTTAAACATGGTTTGATAAATATTTTTGAGGTTTTGAAAATTTTATATTTTTTATTTTTAAATTGCGTTACTCTAATTATATTGAACACATACAAATTATTGATGAAAATCCTTATTTTTTTCATGTAAAACTAAATTGGATTTAATTAAAATTATCAATACCATTCGAGATTTTCTACTACCCACTTCATTGTGAGTAACATTTTTTTATAATTTTAAATTTGATTTTCAAAGAAAAAATGCTAACACAAAAATTCTTTTGTGAAATTTTTCAGAAAGGAGATTTCAATACAATTGTTTGTTTCCGAATTACTTTTTTACTGTTCTGAAGACAAGCTTTAAAATAATCATTATTAATTTTTTATACATTCAAACAATAAAAATTATTTATAAAAATGATTCAAATTCAATTTAAATTTTATTAACTGTAATAATTTTTGTGTATTTAGTGATAAATGTTGAAATTGCTTTCATTATTATGCGTGTAACTTCTAAACAATCTACTTATACTAAATTAGAATTATTTTTAAATAATCGTTATGCAAATGAGTGTTTTATTTACATTTAATATTAGCTTTAGTAATTTTATATTACCCTAGCAGACGGAAATCTTTCACTTTTTGCTGGAATTAAATATATTCAAATTTATTTTACCATGCAAACGTTGTACTACCAGTGGCACACAGGGTTTTTCAAGGGGGGGGGGCGATTGAGGGTCCGCCATTCTCGTATCATACCCCATTAAGCAGCCAAATAATAGTCGCAAACAAAAAACAGTAAAAAAAAATAATAATAAATAAATAAAGTATAGAATAATGTACCAGAAAGCACCAGAATTCATATAATTACTATCTACTTATTAAAAAAGGTCAAGAGGATCCGGCCCCCCTTCCCTTGTGTGTGTCACTGTGTAGTGCGTATACTTTATTTCTTCGTAAAATAAATGCTCGCATTGTTTAAGGTATCCGACTACGTTCGGAACCGTGATTTTAAAAAAGTGCGTAGATGGATAATTTTCATGATAATTTGTGTCACTTAGATTAGACTACATGTATAAAATTGTTTTAAGGACATTTTGACAAAAAAATTATTTAAATACAATATTTCGGCAAAAAATTAACTTAGAATAATCTTTTTTCCAAATGTTCTTCTTTTGTTAAAAATGCTTCTATTATAATAATATTTTGCCTGTATATAGCTCAGACCTCTTTACAGAGGCTCAACTAAGATTTTTTAAAAAATTCACATTATTTTCAGAGTTACAAACCATTGAAATGATTATCGGTGTTTTTTTCTTAAAATTGCTCCCCTCTGTTGTCGTAAAATATGGATAAACACACTTCTAAGTGATATATTTCAAAAATTCTAGTTGAGCCTTTGTACAGAGGTCTGAGCTATATACAAGAAAAATATTATTATAATAGAAGCATTTTTCACAAAAGGAGAACATGTGGAAAAAAAATTATTCTAAGTTAATTTTTTGCCAAAATATTGTATTTAATTAATTTTGTTTTGTCAAAATGCCCTTAAAACAATTGTATACATGTATTCTAATATAAGTGACACTAAATGTCATGACAATTATCCATTTATGCGCTTTTGAAAAATCACTGTTCCGAACGTAGTCGGATACCTTAATCGTGAATTCGAGACCTCATGCTCACCTGCCGTGTAAAGGGGATGACTTATATTATATCAATCGAGATTCCAAGTTCTACATTGATGTAGTGTGGAAATTTGGAGAGTGGCCTGTTAGCACGATTGTCGTACTTATCATTTGATCGTGGTTTAAAATAAAGAAGTTCATTTCCAATAGGCCTAGTGTTGTTTTTGAGACTGACGTTAGTAAAAATTCAAATTAAATCTACGTAATATAAATTTTAAATTATTCAAAAATTCTATTATTAAAAATTAATTTAATTTTTCCCTACTTGTATTGAAATCTGCATTTCTTTAAGGTATCCGACTACGTTCGGAACCGTAATTTTGCAAAAGCGAATAAATGGATAATTTTCATGATATTTAGTGTCACTTAGATTAGAATACATGTACAAAATTGTTTTAAGGACATTTTGACAAAAAAAAATTATTTAAGTACAATATTTTGGCAAAAAATTCACTTAGAATAATCTTTTTCGAAATATTCTCCTTTTGTGAAAAATGCTTCTATTAAAATAATATTTTGCCTGTATATAGCTCAGACCTCTCTACAGAGGCTCAACTAGAATTTTTGAAATATATAACTTAGAAGTGGGTTTATCCATATTTTACAACAGAGGGGAGCAATTTAAAGAAAAAAACACCAATAATTATATATATTTCAATGGGTGGTAACTTTGAAAATAATGTGAATTCTTCAAACATTCTAGTTGAGCCTCTGTACAGAGGTCGGAGCTATATACAGGCAAAATATTATCATAATAGAAGCATTTTTCACAAAAGGAGAACATTTGGAAAAAAAATTATTCTAAGTTCAATTTTTGCTAAAATATTGTATTAAAATTTTTTTTTGTCAAAATGTCCTTAAAACAAATTTATACATGCATTCTAATCTGAGTGACACTAAATATCATGAAAGTTATTCATTTATACGCTTTTTTAAAATCACGGTTCCGAACGTAGTCGGATACTTTAAGAGTTTATAATACTTATTTTTTCATCATTCAGTCTGTTTGTTGAATCGAAAATTTATATAATTAATTTAATTTATAGGAAAATACTTATATGTTTTACATTCAAATAAGTAGCATTAAAATGTCTCTTTGTGAGATAGGACGTAAACCAAAAATATCTGTCAATGCAAATAGAAACGCAAATGAATTAAATGCAATTATGGTTCTAAACTTCCTCCTCTTTCTAATTAATTTAAACGGCATTTTGGATGAATAGACAGAGGCATTCAGAAAACCCTCTGCAGTGAGTTATGTTAATTTGAATAATTACTCTCAACAGGGGTTCCTATTCTATGTGATTATTTCCCTATAAGTGAATGGGTAATAATTATCATTCAGTGCCACAATTAGTGATTTTTTAAAATAATTTTGTGTCCATTCCTTGTTTTTAATGTGAGTGATTGGCATAAATGTTAAAATAATTGAGATAATTTTCTAATAAAGAAAGCTATTCTACTTCAAGTCAGTTTTTCCAATTAATGAGACTAAATATTTATATTTAAGTACACAGGTTTAATGGAGTTTTTTTTGTCAATGTTTTCATCGCTTTTCTTTTCATATTGTCCATAAAAAATTAAGGTAAATCTTTTATAAATGAATTTAAGCATGTGGTTAAAAATTTGTGAAATAAAACCACAAGCTCGTCATATACAGTTTATTTTAATTTTGGTTTGACATTTAAGTACAATTAACTTTAGTTGTTTGCAGTCATTTAATTTTAAACCTTTTCCCTATTTTTTTGTAGCACGAGATTTAATATTATTTAAATGTGAAAGTACTTTGCGCTTATAAAATGTCACTAAATATGTAAATTTTATGAAACTTAAACTACTTGTTATTTCTTTTTATTTACAAATATAACTCATGTGTTTGACATAATGTGTTAAGTAAGGAATTCTGTGGAACATTAAGAACGTAAAATTACATATGTATAAACAGCAATTTATTTTTAAGGGATAACACCGCATTTAGGCTGGTTGTCTAATTCTTGAAAATAAATATTTATGTGGGAGTTCAGAGAGAGAGAGATTTAGTGCATTTTCCCCCAAATAATAATAATTTTTTTTCACATATATTTCTCATAAATAAAGATAAAACCTTTTATATATAAATTTAAATTTGTGGTCGAAAATTTCTGAAGTATAAACACATACTTGGAGTATATAGTAATATTTTATTTTAATTTTGATTTGCCATTTACGTATAATAAACTTTATTTGTTCACAAATATTCAATTTAAAATCCTTTCTCACTTATTTTACAGCATAAAATTTGATATTTTTTCATAAAGTGTACTAAGAATTATTTAAATGTTTGAATACTTTGCGCATATAAAATGACATTAAATATATAAATGTTATGTAATTTAAAAGACTTTTTTTTCTTTATATTTTCAAACAGAATTTATATGTTTTGTGCAAAAAAGCAATGCATTAAAAATGAAATTTGTGGAGTAATAATAATAATAATGCAATGTTGCATACATACAGACAGCTGTTTAAAGGGATAAAATCATTTATCAGCAATTTGGTAAAAATACAATAATTGGAACTACTGCAAAAAGAATTTTATTTCAAATCAATTTAAAATGAAGTTTCCCTCAAATTTAATATTTATCTTTCTTGATTAAACTCCATTCAATTACTACACTAAAAATGCGTATTTTAGCAAAGCATTGTGTGGAGTGAACTGACATTATATTTTCATTGAAGTATGCGGTAAATTTTCCTTAATTTAAAGAAAACATTATTTAAACGAATCTATTACGTTTCAGAGATATATTTCTAAAACTAATTTAGATTTAGTTCTTCCCCCTTTTTTTTCTAGTTTAGTGATAGCTAAGAATTTCTGCTTCAATCACACAAAAAAGGAGTGCAAAACAAATAAATAATTCCAAAAATTTGTGACGAAAAAAAGAAAAATCCCACATTGAATCAAAGTTTCGAACGAAATAATAAATGATCATTAAAACGAAAAATGTTGGTTTAACTAATGAAAACATGACTGAAAAGGAGGGATAAAAAAGAAGGGGAAAAAAAGAAAAAAAAAGAATAGTCTCTTTTGTAAAGAAGCGTTGAAAAGCACATTATTCTGCATTTGCGTGGGGGGAAAATCGTAGAACATGGGGAAAAAATTTTAACTTTTAAAAGGAGGAAAAAAGTAATCCTGCTAAGCCTTGGAATTTTATTCCCCTGGCTTTGTCTAAGCCTCTTTTGTCATTATATTGGTGACATAACAAGCAATTTACCTTCTAATTAATGCGAAGACTACAAATAACGTTTTTTTTTAAATACTAAGAAGAAATTTTAAGAATTTTTTTTTTCCCCGCCAAGATTGTCGTTCTCGTCTATATTTGCTGAAAGTCAAGAGTCAAGTAAATTTAAAAGAATGATTAATTTTACAGAAATATGTGATTGGTTTTAGTGTTGTTTTAATTAATACTATGCTTTTTTTTCTCTCTCTTTTGTTGTTAATTTAATTTGTATTAATCAGATAAGAATTTTTAATTATTTCCTTTTTAAGTTTATCTAGTTTATGAATTTATCTTAAGGATTTGAGGTTTTTAAAAACCTTCAGTTTTAAGACGTTTTTGTTTATAATTAGGTGCGCTTTGAGAACTTATTTTAAAACTAACGTTTTCAATTACATTTATTCTGAGAAAATTTAAGCTCAAACTTTGGGAAGAGAGTTAATATTAGAAATGAAGGAAATTGTGTGATTTAAGGATATTTAAATAGTTTTTCTTTGTAAAAGTGCGATTTAATTCATATTTTCTTATTTTATTTGAAGCTATATTTACACTTTTTTTTTATAATTATTTGCGAAAATATATATGTCTAATGTGATTTATATTTACTGATTTTTCAAAATTTAAATTCGTATTCAAAGTTTAGCTCTAAGCACTTGAAACTTACAACTAATATTTTAATATTTTACACAGTACATTCTCATTTGTTGTTGTCTCATTACAACACTCATTTGTTGTTTGAAAGTCGCTTTTATCACTTGAAAGTAGAATAAAAAATATGGTTTTATTATTTGAATTAAAATATAATAAAATTCAAATGCATTAGTAATTTCTATTTACTTGATAATTATTTTTACGAACATTATTTTTTTCCTTTTCCTTATTTATTTATTTATTCAATATAAGTTAATTAAAATTTTTTTGATATTATTTTCTATCTAAATTGTAATGAAAATGTAACGCTATTTTACGGTTTGCTGTTTGTTTACTTTTTGGTATGTATACTATAAATAAATATTTGTGTTTTCTTTCCACAACTTTTATTTATTTTGGCTTAAATGTATTGTATCAATTCAAGTAGAAAATTTTTCATTTAATGTTTGCATAACTGTAAAATTAATTTATAACGTGATCGTAAGGCTCATAATATATCATATAAATATAGCTAATTAAGAAGCATAGTCGCGTTATAATTGGCTTTGTTATTATAAAAACAAAAGATATAAATTTCCTTCTATACATGAATTAAAATTTATACTACGTAATATTTTTCCTGACACTAAAAAAGCAAATGTTTCAGTAATTATTTGTTGGTTATCAGTGAGTTAAAATGTTTAGTTACATGTTTTTAACATGGTATCAAAAAAAATTTAATTTTGAATATATATAGTGTGTTGAAAAACATCTGACTTTTATTCGACTTATGCTTTTGAGGGGCTGCTGAATCTGTCGAGACTTTGCCTAGTGTGGCTGTTTGAATAGTGGCATGCTACTATTCATCTCTTTATCGAGGTTAGAATGGGCTCAATTCATGTGACGTCATAGTCACATGATAGTGAAAGCCACGTGATTCTATCCAATCAATTCAAAAACTCATGCGACGTCATAGTCACACGATAAAAACTATCTAGTGTTTCCAGCTAATCAGTTCACGCGCTCCGGTGTTGCCAAGTTTTGCTCTTTGCAGAAAATGCATTTTATTTAAAAGTATAAACATAAAATATGATTTTTTTTTAAATTAAAAAAATCTTTTTGAAGAAATTTTTTTTCCTAACATTTAAACATCTTTACCCAAATATGAAATTTGAAAATTTTATCTGAGTTTTACAAATAGAACGACAAGTACAATTAGTTTAATGCTTGTTTAGAATTCAATGGAAAACACGTGTTTGTTTTTATCATGTGACTTCATGAATTGAGTCCATTGACGAGGTACATCTCCCACATATCCCTCGTATGAACAAATTTTGATGTAAAGAATCATGAATCGATTCGTCAACTGACTTGTATTATTAAAAAATACTATTCATAAAAAGTGCTCGCATTTAGGTGTAGTAATTTTACTCTTATCTCCTTTAAAGAGTTATTTTAACATGATTCTCTCGCTCTACAAGCAACCCTGGAGCACCTATTTTGAGATGGCTCCCAGCTGCTCCATCACATTCAGTCTGATATTCTTTCTATACTGAAATAAAGACCCTTTTTTATTTCTTTTTTGCCTGGTGCTTTTCTGGTCCTTTTAGTACCAGTGAGAGTCGCCAAGCTTTAAGCTGGTTTCACCAGAAGCAACTTTGAGCCAGTCACCGCATTGCGGGGGGGGGGGGGGCCCGGGGTTCTAGGGAGCCCCAAACCTGACTGATATCATGTAAGTATTTCGGCTTGGGGCCCAAAACCTGATTTTGCAGGGGGAGCCCTAGTATTCTTCGTTACGTCGCTGAATACAAAGCTTTTTCCATTTTCAAAGCACAAATAGCCGCGTGTGAAGAACGTAGCTTTTTCAGTATTCTTTTAGTTGAATCAACTAGTGAGGAAAAGAACGTGGTTTTCAAGTACTTGAGGAAGTGGCAGAGCAGGGAGTGCCAGTTGAACACGTGTGAAGAGACTCAGGCGATTTCGGTTCAAAACTAACTCTTATTGACAGGGACAACTTAAATCTTCTTGAAGCACTGGGCCCCTACGCAAAAGTAGGCCCTGGGTCCCTACACAAATTTAGGCCCTACATTTGACCAATAAAAACAGACGTATATTGTCAAATACTCGTACAAATAGTAACCAGAAAGAAATAAATGTGCAGGACTTCACACAAAATAGCTCGACAGACTGCCACCGTTTGACAGAATGAGTAACGGTGGTAGGCCTAGGCCTAAATATGGACGACCGTCATCACATAATAATGCAGTCTTATTACTGTTGTCAGATGACACATAGTTTGAAATTACCAGTTTTTCGGAGAATAGTCCAGAAAAAACATTTGACCGTTAAAATTATTCAAATCACGATCTTATTAAGGCTGAGAATGAGACGACGCCCGCATCGAAGCCCCCAGGGCCCATTTGGCCCATACCTCTTAAGACGTCCCTGCCCATTCAGTCTGCTCCTGTTAGATGTGACACTAGTTGACTCGTTTGAAAGGGACCTCATGCAAAGCTTAACTCAGAATTGTTGTTCCGGTGTTCTGTTACTTTGCTAAAATACGAGTATATCATCAACAGCCGGAGTGGGCGTTACGTCGATCGCGATCGACCGGTGGACCACCAATATATTTTGGGGTGACTACCTGAAGAATTAGCAGTTAATAATTATATACGGAAATATTCAAGATAGGCTGAAGTATGCAGAGACTAACTCTTCTACTGACTATAACACAGAAAACTAACTTTAAATGAAAACGTTTTTACATTTTACGTATTTTGAATTGTTTGATAATAAATACATCATTTGATTGTATTGTATTTGAGGCTATTATTATATACCATGTTTGTATTTTGCGTTTTGCTTTAAAGGTGGTGTTAAAAGTGTTAGTTTTTTTATTTTAGTTCTGTAGGTAAATACATATTCCGTATTTATTATTAATTTGTTATATACATATATATATATTGTAGACCTTTTCCAACCTCACCACACCTATGACACTGGACATTAGCGCACATAAGAATCTTTCTTTTTTGAGGGGGAAGGGAGTCGAAGGTCGAAAGTCTACCATTCTCGTATCATACCCTAATACGCAGTCAAACATATATATTTGTTAATTTTGTAGATTGTCGGGAACAAAGAACAGTAAAAAATGAATTACTAAATAAATAATCAGCATTAAATAATAAAAGAAATATTAATAACAAATACTTAATTAAATTTTACGTACTATATACATGGGGCTATAATCAATTGGGGGGAAAATCAAAGGTAATAGGGGAGGGTCCAGATCTGTGGACCCCCCCTTCCTTCCTTGTGTGCACCACTGACATTGGATGGACCGCAACAGCTTGAAAAAATTAGAAGTAACTCGCACCCCCGAAAAGTCTGCCCACCCCTGATCAACAGTTTCCGAGTGGCTGACATATTCTGTAGGCACATATACACAAAAAAATTTTCATATGCGTATATCAAATATGCTCATAGGGGATGTCTACATACAGGCACCAAATCAATTCACCCGAGCTTCATTTGTTTTATCACAAAAAATTACGATCTAATATTTTTTTTATGTAACTAGTACAATAGTGTTAAGTTAAATCCATTTATCGACCCGAAGTATCTATTTAAAATGAAATCTGGTGAGAATTGCGTTTATGTTACTAAACTCAGAAGAGTTAAATTTTGAAATTCTTTTTTAAACTAAAAAAAAAAAAAAAAAGTTCTACATCGTGTAAACGTAATCTAATTTACTTGATGTCTGCTTTTGTTTTTTGTTTAAAGCAGCTTTAAGTGCAATTGTTGTTGAATTAAAACAAAGTCAAAATTGTTCTAACGTTCTTGAAAATTCTTGCATGCTGATAAAGACGACTGATGATGTTGTTAATTAAGCCGAGGAACGCAGTAATATGAATTTAATTACTTTGTGTTCTGCATGTTTAAGGCAGTCATGCAACTGCTACAAAGTTTGCAATTTCCTTCATTTGAATAATTATTTTGAAGTTAAACTTAACGAAGACAGACTCAAAAATTCTTTAGATAGTGTCAAACTCGTAAGTTTATCATCCAAGGCATTTTTAAATGAGAAAAGACTTTCGGAAAAATAATAATGAAGTTAATTTTACTAATTACTAATCACCGGTAATTTTTTTAATAAATAAACCCTAAGCTTATTGCAATGCATGTAAAAATGGGTGTTCCATAATACATGAAAGGATAATTCAGAATACACCAAATGAAATAAAGAATTCATAAATTCCTACAAATCATAAATCTGATTTACTTTAATATGGAGCAATTAGATTTTATTTTTAATTGTAGAAGTAAACAAACAATTATACCTTGTTAGTTAATTGCACATTAAAATATACGCATTTAATTTATATTTCATTGTTCTTACGATGCTTTTGTTTCTTAAACTTTTCTTGTATGCAATAATGTATAACTGCCATTTAGACGTAGATATTAAATGAATACAGAAACACGATATGCCTTCTGCTGTGGTGCATTATTAAAATATTTATTATTTAGTTAATTAAGCTCTTTCATTCCCGTTATTGGTACACTGAGAAAAACATTAATATTCTAAAGTGCTGGAGACACTAGTTAATACATAAAGTTAATTACTTTATATTTCACTATGTGTATTTGCAATTACTGTATTGTTACGTTATGTACATTTGTCCTTGATTTATCTTTTACTGAATAAAGATAGTTATTGAACAGAAAAACATATATCGTACCAATACAAATGTTAATGTAAGAAGAATATTTTAATTAAAGTATCTCTTTTCATTTTTTTTTTTTTTTTTTGTTATTATTAGATTCTGTTAAATTTATAAAATGTTTAGTATCACTTCGATTAGAAAATGTATATAAAATTGTTTTAAGAATAGTATTACAATGAAAAATTATTTAAGTACAATATTTTGACAAAAAATGAACACAGAATGACCCATTTTCAAAATATTCTCCTTTTGTGAAAAATGCTTCTATTAAAATAATATTTTGCCTGTATATAGCTCATACCTCTGTATAGAGGCTCAACTAGAATTTTTGAAATATATAACTTAGAAGTGGGTTTATCTATGTTTTACGACAACAGAGGGAAGAGATTTTTTAGAAAAAAACACCGATAGTTATTTCAATGGGTTGTAACTCTGAAAATAATGTGAATTTGATAATTGTAAATTTTGTGTACAGTGGTCTGAGATATATACGGGCAAAATATTATTACAATATAAGCATTTTTCACAAAAGGAGAACAATTTGAAAAAACGTTATTCTAAGTTAATTTTTTGCCAAAATATTGAATTAAAATAATTTTTTTTTGTCAAAATGTCTTTAAAACAATTTTATATATGCATTCTAATTTAAGGGACACTGAATAGGATGCAAATTATCCATTTATGCGCTTTTCTAAAATCACGGTTCCGAACGTAGTCGGATACCTTAAGAAAGAAAAAAAAATCCTCAAGTTTTCCTTTCTCAACAGCATCATGAATTTCTTAATTATTCCTCACTTTGTAACTAAAAAAAAGTCTTCATACGTTCCTTCATAACACACTTCACATACGGGTTCATACTTTGATTTTTTTCTTTTCTTTTCTTCTTCTTGGAATTATTTTTCACCAAGTAATTTTTTTATGGAATCTCTTAAAGAGATTTCAACTAGACCTTAATGTACCATCATTTTTTTAAATATGGAAGCAATCGTTAAAAACAGGAGCTTCATTAAAGGATAGATTCACTATCTGAAACGGTAGCAAATAAAAATTCATCAATGTTGGCCTTGAATAGATGTCTCGTAAAACAACTTCGCAGACCTGAAAATCACAGAATATCAAATAAACCATCTTGTGCATAGCTTCACGTAGCGTGTATCTTCTCTCTTTTCTCATTATAAATTAATTACATCTTAAAAATTTTTCCCCGCTGAAAAATTTATAACCTTCTTTTGATGATTTTGTTTTCCTTTTACCGCGCGAAGTCGGTATTTTCTTTTAAATCTATTAATTAAAAGAGAGATTATAAAATTGTTTAATGGATAAAGTTTTCTTTTGCCACATGTTGCTAGCGCTTTTGAAAGAAATGCGCAAATAATGTGAAGCCTCTTTTATTGAAGCTTAATTTATTTTATTTAGTTTGTCTAAAGGTATGATGTTACGCCATCTTTTCTAATTTTGACATGTTTAATTTTCTTTTTTATTTCTTTAAGTGTTAAATTATTTAAGGCTGAAAAGTTTTCCAACAGAATAAGATTTTAAAATTGTAGATGGAGTAATTATTAAAATGTCTCACAGCTTAGAATAATAACAATAGAAACGGTTTCCCCCAATAAAAGGAATTATATATATATATATATATGTGTGTGTGTGTGTGTGTGTGCTTTTAGTTTTTAAAAATGAATTTAATCTGATATGGTGACAGTGAATCATTGGACTTTAATAATTCAACGTTGTTCTATGTGTTTGTTATTTACTTAACAGTCACAGAGTCGTAAACATCATGACTCTTAGACCATTTAGAAGCACTTTTCAATTAATTTATTGTAGAATATATCATTAAAAATAACTCATGAACCCCTGTCCTCTGTAGAACATTTAGGTCAGGAATGACGAACCATTGGCACGCGTGCCATTGATAGCACGCGGCACAATATTTCGGGCACGCCACCGATCAAAACGATCAACTACGATTGATTCTTCAACCAAGAAGAATTTTCAGTGAGATTTTCTCGAATCAAAGAATTATCAGAAATGCTCAAGTTTATTATGTACCCTGATGTTACATGGTTTGATAAACTGAACTTGCCCCAATTCGATTGGTTGAAAATTGAAGAATTTGAAATGCAACTTATTGATTTATAGTCTAGTTCAATATGGATTCAAACATTTATTGAAACAAGGAAGAAGTTAGAATTCATTGAAACAAAAAGATTAACAAGCAATATAAGTAAAAATGCCAGCAACGAAATTTTAGAAACAATAAATTAGACTCCAGACACGTTTAACTGTTTGAAAAAGCAGGCTCATGCTATATTAACCATATTTTCATCGACCTATGCCTACGAGTCATTATTTTCAGAGATGAATAACATTAAAAACTCGCTTAGAAACCATTTGGCAGATGACTTCAATTCAGCATGCATTCTGTTAAAAAAGTAACATCTTATCCAATCCTAATATGATTTATTTGTCATCTAATCTGCAATAGTAGAAATCACACTCATGTTGCTTTATATAATTTGAATTACACGTTTAATAAAACACTTACTACTATAAAATACAAAATGTATTTTTCTGTAGTAAATAAAGAGTTTTGAGTTTTTAGTATTTAGTTTTATTATTTTCCCAATAATCACAAGTCAAAATTATTTGACGGCACGTCTATACCTCATTCAGCATTTCTTTTGAAAAAAATGGTACGCTGATCCATGAAGGTTCGTCACCCCTGATCTAGGTTTTTTTATGATACTTAACAGTTCGGGGGCTTTTATGTGTTGAAGTGCCCTTTGTAGTATTTTTGATTCAAGTTATATAAAGATATAAGCAAAAATAAGAAAAATAATTTTCCTTAATTTTTGAATATTTCCAAGGTTTTATGTTTTGAGTCCCTTGCAGTTTTTGAAATTAATTCATATATACTAGTGAAAAGAACTAACCTGCTCCACGATGGGACATCAAAGTTTTTCGTGATTCTTAGAAGATTGTATGCTTTTGTGTGTTTTGTGCTCTCTTATAAAGCAATCTTTAATCAATTTGTGTAAGAGTATACCTTGGCAAAAGAAAGCAAATTGAAATCCCTGATCTTTGTAAAGTACTTTGCTTTTCTTTATCATTGAGAGATTTCTATTTTATGTGTTGAGCTCTTTACCGTTGCTTTTTAATATGTCTACACAAGAATGTATTTTGGCAAAATAACTGACAATCTCTGATCTCAGTCAGGCAATTAAGATAATCAAATCAGCATAATGGATAATACCGTCTTCGAGTATTGGTTAGTTTTGAAGGAAGATTAGAACTGGGCACCTACCGATCCGAAAATGAGTATCTTAGCCACCACGCCAAAACGATCGTCGTCGCATGGAGGCTATTACTGGTTTATGTAGATATCAAACCGGCACAGTTTCTATAGTACTTTAGTTCTATTTTGATCATTATTAGCGTATTGGGGGTTAGTAAATAACCCGCGGTCACTCGCGCCTGTTTTTGCTACCTTCGTTACTCGCGGGGTGTAGAGAAAACCCCAAACTTTTAACGCGTGTATTTAATTATAAAAATAAAAATTAAGTCATTATGATACATATTTATAAAGTACAAGATGTGTTTTGTATTATACAAATAAAATTATTTAATTTATTGCACACAAATGAGACTAACATTAATTTAAACTAAACATACAAAATTTTCATTTTAAAACACATAATTTTATATTTTTTCATAAACCAGTAAAACGTATATGCCAGTAATAAATATACTTTATAATTAATGAGATAATGATAGTAGAAAGTATAGAAAAATAATATTTTAATCATTTTCCAAACTTTCAGAGCAGACTGTATACAAATGCTCAACTTCTCGCGGGAAATCTCAGCCCTCCAGATAAACTTTTCAAGGTCATTACATTCCAACCGTTCTTTAAAGAGGGATTGCATCACGCCTGAAGGTTCAATGACCTAAAATGTGCAGCTACAGAAAAAATCGTGGTTCTACACATTCTTTTTAGAAATCTGGGAGGATTTTCTTGTTGCTGGGGTGTAGAGAACACCCCGCGCGAGTGATCGCGGGATAAGGGGAAAAGAGGAAATTTTATAACCCCTCGTCTGAAAACGGAAGAGTTAGTCAAGTGACTGACGTTTATAAGATTTAACACTGGTTAGTGAAAATGTACAATATAATTCCTCTGTAACATTTAAATTGTATTTTAGTCGTAACAAATTAGTAAAGCTAAAAGGAAATAAGTTACATTATATTAAGAGAAAAATGTATAGACAGTTAACCCCTTTTTAAAATGTTGCTAGTTTTGAGAAGAAACTTTTACAGGATAGGACCCATTTCGTCCAAGCTACTGACCCTCTATTTTTGCAGATGATTGGTAGCTTCGTGCAGTTGTAAGAAAGTAACTTGTTGTCTTTTCACCTGTTGGAAAAGTGAGGATGCTTGCAGTTCAGAAACTAAAAAAAGAAGAAATAAATTTTACACTACTCGTCTGAAAATTAGAGAAAAAGGTCAAATAGTGGCACCTATAGATTTTAATAGGCAACGTGTTTAGAAAGCATTAAGAGAGATTGATTTTTAAGCCAGATATGCCTTTTAAAAGACTATTTCGTTCGAAATATCGACTGTCTGTCTTATATAAGTTAAACGTTAAGCATTACTTCATTAAAAATTTCACTTTCAAAAACATTTTTTTTAAATAAAATAACACTTTGCTTACAATTACACTGAATACTGAAACGTCGAAAATAGCATCTTCATTAAATATTCAAATAATTTGCATATTACTTAAAAAATCTTTTTAATATTAAAGTAAAAACCTCAATTTACAGCAAATAAACATAAAAAAGAATAAACAAAGTAATTATTTATTTGTTAAGAAAAGAAAATTTCTCGAACAAAATGTACATATACTCACACATACCAAAGAAATAAAAATCACTTTAGAAAACCCATTATAATAGCTAATTTTATCGAAAATATTCATTAATTCTTCAAAAATGTAACGAAAGATTTTATTCAAGGAAGATGTTCCCCAAAGCGATGGAAAAAAAACGCTCACAATCGTTCAGTTTAGAGGGTAAAATATCTTTATTACGATTTTACTGGTTGTAAAACTCCAACACCGTCGGTTATTAAATTAGATGGAATGTTATAAAAATTTTATTAAAATGTACAGAGTAGACGAGTAAAGAAAATATTTTCATGCAGGAAATCCTTAGAGTTGACATTAAAACATAACTCGGAGTTACTTAATAAAAACATTTGTAGGTTTTACAATCATTCAAATTGTCTAAGTCAAATAATTCTTTTCTTTTCCCTTTTTTTTATCAATCCGTTCATTCTCTTGGGAATTTTTTTGTGTACCGGCAAATACTCGCCATGTTTGTTTTACTATTATTCGAAAAGATTAAATTTTTAATGAGAAAAACTTGTTGAAAGCTCAGAGCTATTATTATTCCCATCCCCCCTTTTTTCCTCTTAAGCTCTCCCGAATACAAGTAGATTCGGTTGTTTTCGTGGTAAGGTAAAATTAATTCTTAGACATCTTGTGTTTTCTTTTCGCTTTTATGCACCTGAAAGAAAGTTTTCCGAACGCGTTTTGTAACAGCCTATGGCGGTGTTTGAGAAGAATTAAAATTCGTGTGTAAAACGAGCAACTTAGAAAGCAATTAAGGGAGTAAATTTGTATAATTTCCTCTTTTACCTTACTTTTTTTTTTACTTTAAAATAATTTACGTTTAGAGCAGTTAATTGTCTTAATATTTAAATTTACTTTAATTGTTTTAATTGCTAGTTTATCCCAGTACATGTAAATCTGTCATATTACAATGTTTCGAAAAAAGTTAGATGAAAGCGCAAAATGGCTAGAACGACAGGGATCATTAAAAATTCGTTTATATAAAGTTTTCTTGTAATAAATACAAATGACACATTTTAAAGTAGTTTTATAAAATGTGTTATGTATCTATCCAAATGCCAACTCTGGAGAATCCCTTAATTTATTTTCAGTGTTCTCGATATGGTGTATTATGTAACAAATCTAAATGAAATTTAATTTAACTGAATAATTACATCTTTATCATAAGTTTAATGGTATAGAAAATTTCAAAATATTCTTGATGTGTTATACCTATAATTATAGTTTTTGCAACATCTTTTTAGTTTGTACTTATTTTAGTAAAAATAATTTGATACATTTTAATATTGCCACTATCCGGACTTTTTCTCTCAAGCATATCTTCTATCATACATCTTTTTCTATGAAGCAAGGAGTCTTTTCTCTCATATTTGCATTTGGTTAATTGAATCTGGTAATAGCTTGTTTATTCTTTGATTAAAGTATGATGTATACATTCCAAGCATGTAACCTTTTTGCTAACAATGTATTTAGAGTTTCAATCCATTAAGTTGCATAGAATTATCAGTATTGTTAACAAAAAGGGGAAAGTTTGGCTAGCCTTAAAAACAACTTTTTTTCATATATATAAAACTGTACTTTGTCAGTTATATTTATAACACTGCAACATCTATCTCTTCATAGTTTCCGAAATCTTAATCGTCTATTTTAATCTTTAGTATCGAACTCATTTCCTGTCTCTAAGCTAAAGTTTACTAAAAATTATAAATATCTCATCCCTACCTACACACTAACGTGCAAAATTTAAATAAATGCATTTTTCTCATACAATTATGAAATTATTAAAAATAGCTTTTTGCGACCAGTACAGTGATAAGGCAGCTTACGAAAAAGGTTATACGTGTGCAAATATCAGTACTTTGAAATCACAGCAGACGTCACGGCACGCAAACGCGTGAAATGTGCTTGTTGGGGACCAAAGACAACTTAAAATGGAGGAAGGAATCATAGCAGACGTCACGGCACGCAAACGCGTGAAATGTGCTTGTTGGGGACCGAAGGCAACTTAAAATGGAGGAAGGAATCACAGCAGACGTCACGGCACGCAAACGTGTGAAATGTGCTTGTTGGGGAACAAAGATAACTTAAAATGGATGAAGGGCACATTTCCCCATATTACCTGCTAGAAAAGTGGTATGTACATAATGGCTACAAAAGTCATCCGAACGCCATTACACGTGGTAGAATGATATGTAAGCTTAAAGAGGATCTCTGTTTGACGAGAGTTACACAGGAGTTTGGTAGTGACAAAAAGTGTAGTTTCAAAAGGTTGGAAAACCTTCAAATGGCAAATACAGCTGTAAGTAAGTTTGGCAATGGTCTGGCCTAGAAAAACAAGTGATGACTGGTGTATCGTTCTGAAGACTATAAGAGACTAAAATCAGACTTCTGAATATGGTAACCTGACGATAGGTGTTACGGTTTAGTGGGGTCTATTGACCCCTAGTCCTGGACAGTGCATACCATTAACAGCAGTCCATCGTTAGCACCTTTAGCAGTGGTGTCAAAAATACAAAGATTGAACATCTCATGAATTGAGTCACATTCCGTTTGGCTATTTAACGATATTTGGCGACCAGATTTTGCACCAATTCTGTCGCTTTTAAAATGTAGCCTATAGATTAAAATCTTACTTTTAATATGAATAAAATTTATAATTGGCAAGGAATAATATGAAAATTACGTAATGATGATAAGATTTATCGGGAAAAGTTGTATTAATAATCTAATACAGAGAGTACTCAACCTGCGGCCCAGCCAGCCTATGTAAGTGGCCCGGTCATGGCCCACTGCTCTAAGAAATTTACTTAAAAACATTGTATTAAAAATTTGGTGGGAGATTCTTTGTCAAGAAATCAGGTATATCAATTTTCCTTTTTGCTGTTGGCGTTGTACGGTACGAATTGATATTCTTTTTCTATTTGGAACGGTTACGATTAGTGGTAGGACACAACAGTGGAGTAGCGACAATTTTATGGGTGGAATAAATTTTTAACTAGCTTTCATATTTTGCAAGTGAAAAATATTCGAAGAAAATATATCGTTTTATGACGATTGGGAGGTTGAAAATTTCGTAGTGAAAAACAAAATAATTAACCTATTTTTTACCAGTAATTGTTTGATTTATCACGAAACTGCTATATTTAAAAATACCAGTAAACAGGAATCATTCATTGACACTTGTCCTTAAAGATCTCTTTCAAGAGGTGATAAATAGGCTTTCTTGAACAATCTTTGCAACCACAACAAAGTGTTTTGTGTCAGTCGTAATATCACTGCGGAAACAAAGACATTCTATGAAGTTTGTTATATTATTGGTAATCATATGAAACCGTTTATTAATGTAGAAATTGTGAAGAGGAGTGTTTCTTAAATTCTTCTAATTTAGTGTTAGGGACAAAAATATATATAAAAAATATAAAAAATAATCATTAAAAAAAGCAAAACAGGAGTTATAATATTTTGATCAATTTTCCACATTTTAAATTTCCAATGTTATCTTAGTCTTCAAGCATTTCTCTCCTCCCCCTCCTCCATTTATCCTCATGTTGCGGCCCGTGTGAAATAACTAACATATGTATGAGGCCCGCGTGAAGTAGCTGACATATGTATGTGGCCCAGCAAAAAAAAAAAGGTTGAGTACCCCTGATCTAATAACTTTAAACTTTGTTAACATAATACTAGGTGTGCTGCCAAAAATTGATTCTTCAACTGCAGACTAATTTAATATAATAATATATGTTGCACATAGCACAAGCAGAAAATAATTATTATAACATAGATTAGAAGCATATTTCAATTACATAGACAAATGTTGTCGTATTATTCAGATTAATTCGAAATAAATAGTGAATTAATTAAAACTTTGCTCTCAATGAAAATAAGAAACAAATCACCATGTCTGAGTCGCAATAAACTTCTATTTAAAGTAATTAATTAATTTTATTGTAAATCATTCGCTTGAAGTTGTTTGTTAAAAAGGCTTACATCTAATTTATTTCCAGCTGTTTGCATTTAAAATGTTTCGTCTGGGAACTTTTTTTTTTTTTTTTTTTTTTTTAATACTTTGTATTTTAAGCTAGGTTACTCATTTATGTGGGAAGATAGAGTAAAGTTTTAACTATTAGTACTAAAATAATTGAGAGAATTAGTTTTATTTCTTCTTCTTCAGGTATCCGACTGCGTTGGGAGCCGTGATTTTAAAAAAAGCTCATAAATGGATAATTTTCATGATATTTAGTGTCACTTAGATTAGAATGCATGCATAAAATTGTTTTAAGAATATTTAGACAAAAAAAAAAAAAAAAAATGATTTAAAGGCAATATTTTGGCAAAAAATTAACATAGAACAACCTTTTTTCAAAATGTTCTCCTTTTGTGAAAAATGCTTCTATTATAATATTTTGTCTGTATATAGCTCAGACCTCTGTACAGAGGCTCAACAACGATTTTTGAAAAATTCACATTATTTTCAGAGTTACAACCATTGAAATAATTATCGGCGTTTTTTTCTTAAAATTTCTCCCCTTTGTTGTCGTAAAACATGGATAAATCCACTTCTAAGTTATATATTTCAAAAATTCTAGTTGAGCCTCTGTACAGTGGTCTGAGCTATATACAGGCAAAATATTATTATAATAGGAGCATTTTTTACAAAAGGAGAATATTTTGAAAATGAGTCATTCTATGTTCATTTTTTGTCAAAATATTTTACTTAGATAATGTTTTATTGTAATACTATTCTTAAAACAATTTTATATACATTTTTCTAATCTAAGTGACACTCAATATTATAAATGTTATCCATTTACACGCTTTTGTAAAATCACGGTTCCGAACGTAGTCGGATACCTTAAGACTTTTCTACGTGGTTTTCACCCAGAGTTATATATTTTAACCAATGTTTCTTAACTCTTCGTTATTGAGACTCAAAATATTCACGTAGTCTGGATGTGGAAGGTTGGACAGTGCGATACCAACTCAGATGTCCTTTTTATTTGACGGAGGTTTAAAATTATGATGTTTGTCTTTAGTAGCCCTAATGTAGCTTTAAAGGTTAGTCAAGTCAACGGGTCACTAGTGTGCTCTTAATGAACAGTCTATCATTAAGTCCTTGGTTAGAAAAATCCATCAATCTTGATTTTTCGAAGAATCACTATCCCCACAACACGCTTTCAATTATCACTATGGTAGAACTTAGAACACTGGTCTTCTACGTAGTTTGTTATGTCTTGAATGACGTTGTTTTTTGAAATTTGCGATTCTATCATTTGGTTTTGGCCTCTGGAAGTAATAAAAAATGCTTGGGGCAAGATCGGGAGAGTAGGGTGGATGTGACAAAATTTCGAACCCTCATCTTCTTAATTCTTCTGCCACATTTTGAATAGAATCCGTAGTGATATCGTCTGCAAGAAGAAAGACGTCTTTGATGTTCAGACCAAGCCTTTTTTGAAAGAGTATTTGCAATTTGTTCAGCAGTATGCAATGACAGAAATTAGAGATAGTGTTACTTTTCTTTAGGTTATCTGTTTAATTAACTGCATGAATGTCAACCCAAAAAAAAGACAGCACCATCTTAGGGGTGTTGCAGATATTATAAAGGCGTGATGAATACAGATGAAATAAAGAAATTCCCTGTTTAGGAATATTAGACAGACCTACAGGCTAGAATTTTAGCAAACAAGTTTCTTTTGTTAAGTAAAGATACGTTAAAAATGTTTTTTGTGTATATCCACCGGATGGGTTCCATTTTTGATGTAATGATTACTATTATACTTTAATAATGTACATATATATATATATATATATCTTCTAAACTTCGATTTAAAATTTTTCATATAAACAAAATGCAATATTCATATTGCTTTAAAATATAGGGCAGGGTATTTAGACTTGTTCACCACTTCAGTACACAACAATTCACTATGCGATGATAAATGAGGTAACCATGAAATTCTCTTATACCCCGGAATCCAGACACTTATATATTATTCAGGGATGTTAAAACAAACATAAAGCTCAATTAACTTTACGTAAAATGCTCTAAATTAATATTTCCATATCTAAAGAATCTTTTCACAGTGTTCTATTAAGCGATTTAAATGAATCAACGAACTTGAAAGGCAAACACTATGCTTTATTTTTAAACAAAATTCAGCATATCTCGAATAGCGTAATTTTCTCTAGAACTTGAGTAAAATCCACTTAATTTCTAGTGAGATTTGATTTTGAAAGTAATGAAATTAAAATTTCTAGTGTGTAGTGCATTTAAAAGCAGGAAGTGGACCTTTAAACAACATAGATACCATAGGAAGTTGTTAGTGATACTTGTATGTGGTAATACAAAGATTTAAATTTCGTAACATTCTTTTTCGGAAGTTATAATGTTAAACTCTTCAGTTTTGAAGTGACTTATAATTGCTATCTGGCTGTGTTTTAATACAGTTTCGTTTTTTGAGAGCATATCGCATTGAAGAACAGATCAGTTTTGTTGTGAGAAGTATTTCGGGACTTTAAGAGTGAGCGCAGAAGTTTGATTTTGCATTCATTATCTGCAACTTGTTTTGTCCGAGAGTATTCATATACACTGAAGCACCACTGAATTAGGGATACCTACTTATTAAGGAGTTCGGCCTCCTCTGGCTTTGATAACGGCTACCACACGACGAGGCATAAATTCAACAAGTTTTTGGAAACGTTCAACGGGAATGATTTGCCAAATATTGGCTGAAGCTGTCCATAATTCAGTAAGGTTCTTAGGCACTGTGTGAGTGCCCTTCACACCTTGTTCAAAAAACTCCCAAAGACGCTCCAAAAGAATTTAAGTCTGGGATTCTAGGTGGCCAATTTATGACAGAAAAGTCAGAGGAATGCTCATCCAACCAACCAGTAGCCAATCGGGACAGGAACAGTTGTCTTGCTGGAAAACTCCATTACCGTGCGGGTAATAGAACATCATAAACGGATGGATGTGGTCACTCAGAAACTCTACATACCGCATTGCATTGAAGGAGGTTGGTACACACACCAAAGATCCAAAACAGTGTCTGGAAAAGCAAACCCAGACCAAGATTAAGCCATCATGCCCTTGTACAGTTCCAACCTGGCATGCAGGATCCATGGCTTCATGAGCCTGACACCATATTCTTTGTCTTCCTTCGGTGTTTAGTAGGAATCGAAATTCATTACTCCATGCTACTCGTTTCCAGTCCTCTACATTCCAGCCCCTATGCTCTATTGGCCAGACAAGATGTGCAGCTCGATGGCAAGCATTGAGCAATGGTATTCTCGTAAGTCAATGGCTCCAGAAATACATACAGTGAAGCGAGTGTTGCACCAGTCCGTTTACCGACTGTACAATTGGTACCGTTTATTAACTGGGTGGTAAATTGAGATAATGTTTGGCTTCGCTGGCTACGTACAATACGCCTGAGTCGTCTCCCACCACGCATTTTCAAGGCTAATGGTCCCAATCACTAGTTTTTTATTCACCATCCATTTATTTTTGGTATACTTTTGACACTGTCGACCTTGAAAATCCTAACTGTCTGACAATTTCGGAAATTAAATGGCTCATGCGTAGCGCACCTACGATTTGTGCGTGATCGAATGTGTCTAAATCAGTTAGTTTACCCATACTGGTAATTCCAAACAACTCATTCAAAATAACTACAGTATGCCTTATATATACAGTGACCACAACGCTCTTACTTGCACATAAATGATGCACAGCGCTACACTATTTGCGTAGTCCTTGCTATCCCTAATTCAGCGGTATTTCAGTGTATTTTAATTAACTATCTACCTTCGGCCAACAAAACGATTGCGTATTGCAATAATTTTAAAAGCAGACAAAGAAAAATAGCTCCTTTAGTCAAGTTGAGTCCTTGAACTTTCTTACCGGCTATTTATAGTCCATAACAATGTAGCTTGAACCCTTCAGAGGGACTCTCCAAGGTCCATTTTCCCCATAATTTTACTTCTCATGTAATTAAGAAATTATTTACCCTAATATTGCTTAAACAATTAGTATTTGATGTCATAAACAGCATCCCTCCAAAAAAAACAAGTAAGATTTATGCTGATGACAGTAAAATATGTGACAGTGGGTAGAGGTATTCCCTATTCAATGTTACAGTATTATTAAACAGTAAAAATTTGAATCAATGGTATATAAGCTAAGAAATTCACTTCTCTGCCAACCAGAATATCACCGCATCAATATCTTTCAAAATGGGATGCTAAAATTTTTTTTTAAAACAATCAATATCGTCCTGGGATCATGAATTTAAACAGCTCTAAAATTTTCGATTTTATGATTATTTTACATGTATTTATGCTTATAAAAAAGTTTTAAATCTGTCATTTTTTTTTTTTTATTTTCAGAAACACCAGAAGCGCCCATGACAGTCATAGGAGTAGCAGGTTCTCCAGTCAACCTCCCGTGCAACATTACTCCTCCAGGCGAAGAAGACGCGGAGGACGCCATAGCCCTGGTTCTCTGGTACAAAGACGAGTCGACCACCCCCATCTACAGCCTGGATGCGCGGCAGGGTAGTCTTGATCAAGCTAGGCACGCTGCAAAGGACAGCCTCAATGCCAGGGCACATCTCAGTATATCAGAGAGGCCAGCTTTTCTGAAGCTGGACCCTGTTATGATGGAGGACGAAGGAGAATACAAATGTAGGGCTGATTTCAAGAAAGCAAGAACGCGGTACATGTCTGTCTTTCTAAAAGTAGTGGGTAAGTGTTATGCATTTTTTTGCTTTATTATCGCAAGTGGTACATTTAAATCAATCCAAAATTAGTTTTTCTTACCCATGGCGCCATTTTAATGTATTTCTCTATTACTTTTCCACTACTTCCAGACACAGTACGTCGTGTCAAAAAAGAACAGAATTCGATCTTTCTAAGTACAGCTGTCCATCGCGCTAAAAACAAAATTCAAGAATCTATTTCTTCTTGGTACAGCAAAACCAAACCCTGTGCGTCGGGCTAAAACAAAGGAACTCGCTTTTCTTATCTCCGAATTCAATCCAGTCTTCGTGCTCCAATAACAAAAGAATCTCTTTTTCCTGTCCACCTTGTTCGATGGTCAACCACCTTCTCATAAAAAGAGCAACCTATCCCGCAGATGCGAAAAACGGCGCCAGCAACACTCAAAATCTATCTCCAACAATAGCCGGACACTAGAGCAATATTTAGTAATAAAGTTATTAATATGCATAAAGCTTTATACTATGTGTGAACTAGTTAGTATTTTATTTAATGAAAATTCTTAACAGGAACAAGATGTCTCATTTTCTGCCAGGAAAATTTAGAGCATCTTGCTATGGATACAAAAAATTTATTTTGAAGAAAACATGGAATTTCAAAAAGTCTAATAATATGAAATTACGTATAAAGTACTGAAAAGACCTTTAGAGTTTTTGGCGACATGCTAATGATCTTGACATGTATTTTATTTGAGTCACACTAACATTCTGGTTCACAGCCGTGCACGTATTAGTTGACTGGGTCTAATTAGAATCCAAACTCGGCACAGCCGTAAAATTCTTTTATCCCCTGTCATTTTTGTTGATTGCAACTGATTGGAGGAGGGATCATTGTGCAGTAATTTGAAAGTGAAAACAAAGTACTACGAGATAGGAGAACTCGTTGCTTGCGTCATTGAATAAAATTCTTGTTCTGAATGACACTAAGGAGATATTTTATACTGTTTTGTTTTTGGACATAAATAAATTGTTCATATTCAAATCGGTTTTCTTTTACAAGCTCGTTTCATAACTTCATCTCCCGAGAGTTAATAATACAAATGTGTAAGTGCTCTTTCATACGAGTCGATTTGTGCGGTACCTAACAGAAGGAGAGGGCACCTTGAGACTAGTTTTGAGTAAGAATCGCTTCTCTCTCCCTTCACACGTGGTTAACTGGTACTCCTTCCTGTGCAACTTCCTCAATCGTAATAAGTAATTCTGAGGAAAAAGGCATATCGTGAACCACAGAAAAACTTTCCAATCCAACTGTAAGCCGAAGTTGAGCCTTAGTAAGAAAATTATGAGCATATAGAGGTTAATTCATAAAGAAGTATGCAGTTTCAGTGCACTGTAAATCAAGAACAATGTAAGATATTATATGCCAATTGTGACTGAATTGTGTGGGATTATTTAAAGTTATTTTAGATACAGTCACAGGTGTTTTATGTGTGAACACTTAGTCACACAAAACATATCGAGCCATTTATCCCCATTGATAGTGGCTTCCATACACGTTTTCAGCGACGCCCAGGACTTTTACTTCTGCACAAACAACGCATAGCTTTAAATTTTTAATACCATTGTCCGATAGATTTTCCAGTTGGCAGTTCTTTTCTGAATCGCGATAAGAAAAATGTTGTTGCATTGCATTGCAGTTCTCGATTCCGTTTTGTTAAATTCTAGAACCCACACACAAAAAGAAAAGACTTTTCTACTACAGACATCACCATTTCGACTGGTTAGTCACATGGCATGCCCACTATCGCTCCCGTCACTTTCGTCAGAGACTAGAAACAAACTTAAATTGTGCATTTAACTTACGGTTCACTGAGGTGGCTCCTGTGTTTGGCTATTACTGTCTTACAGCATCTGGAAGCTGCATACTTCTTTATGAATCATCTGTATGGTGTGACATTCGAACAACCGAATGGTAAGCTAAACTCCGTGAAAGGCTGTCAACAATCGTATAATTTAAAAACAGCAGTCCAAGAAAAAAGCCTGGCATCGTTCAATAGGAGGGACATCATGCTGCTTCGTGGTAATCGCAGGCATGTTATTTTGGGGACTCATCAGAATCTCGCAGAGGTAGGCTGGGAAGTTCTGTCGCATCCACTATACTCTGTAGACCTAGAACCCTCAGATTATCACTTGTTTTTACTCTTACAAGTTTTTGCAGGGCAAAAAATTCACAAATAAAGAAGATATGTAACTAGTTCTAGTTCAATTTTTCACCTCTTGGGATAAGACATTTTCTTAAAAATGGGATATATACAAATTGACATGCTAGCAAGAAGTCATAAATAATGATGATAAGTATACTATTCAATAAAGTTTAATCAAGGTGCTGGCTGAGGTGGCATGTTTGGTTTGTCGCTGGCCTTCTGCACCCATGGTTCTGAGTTCGACCCCGGCCCAAGTTGGTGGATTTTCATGATGCAGGAAATCAATATCGGCCATATCGTATGATTAAGATAAGAAAATCCCTATGAGAAGATGTAAAAGATCCCTAGAGTGTTTGTTTGGCTTATTTGCTCTGGGAAAAATTAAATCCTAGTACAAGTCTGTATCGTCAGGTGCCTCCCTCTGGAGAGGAAACTGTTCGTCAAAATTACTTGCGGCGATTTTTATCCGCCTATATGGTGCTGCACTAAAAAGATATACCAGCTTCCGGGGGATGCACTAGGTCTGCAATGATAAAACACTAATTCCCAGCTCATTAGAAATACAAAATAAGTTTAAATCAAAGCATGAAGAATTAATTACTTTGTTTTATTATAAAAATGGACAGGACTTTCCTACAGGCCTAATACTATAACATAGAAATCAATAGAAAATCATTTAACCATTAGTAAATTAATAATGTACACTCGGAATAAAATGCTTCTGCTACTAAGGATTGAAAATATCTAACGGCTTATACCTCATTCTGATGTGAAATTTACACAACAAGGTCATCAGGAGATTTAAGAGCAGGAAGCAGCCTTCTAATTGAGCTCCAAACAAAACAAAATTGTTAACCACCATCCGTCCGGAGATGCAGCGGATTTATCGCCCCCTTCCATGATACATAGAGTAATTTAGCTTTTGAAGCGCGAACTCCGAAACATTGCCTGGTGCATACAAATCTTGCCCCTTCCTACCGGACCAGGGAACTAATAACTAAGTGAAGTTTGATCAAAGGGTTCGTATGTGAGGTGATGTTGTGGTATAAATATTTCCAAATTTGAAAGCAATTACATTTTATAAAATTTTCACCTATTCCTCTTTTAATATTTTTGATTTCTTAGAAATATTAGAAATGTCTATATTTTTTGCTGAAATTAATCGTCATATTATGCTAAAGATTAGCCTTCAAATTCGAATTATTTTATCTGAGAAATGAAAAACCTCGATATTATTATAAATTGGGGCTGTAAAATATTTTGGCCTAATTGGCATCAGTAAGAGAGAGAAGTACTCAGAAATACTTTTATTAATGTACTGAAAGTAAACAAAGAAAATACATTCTGACAAATAAAAAATAAAATTAACATTTTCACTGATTTAATACACTTATAAATGTATCAGTGCTGCATAATATATTTTATAATTAATTTAACAAAATACTAAGTTGAGAACAAGTTCAATAATGACCAGTGACCCCATGGGATTGTCATATATAAAATTATAAACAGAAATTATATAACTCTTATCTTGATAATTTGTACGGTATATAAATAATCCCTTAACATCCGTTTAAAAGTTATGTTATTCGCTCCCCAATCCCTCCGTTTTTCATGTAGGCGCGCGTATGTGATGTATTGAGAGGGGGGAGGGTAAGAAATAAGAAAAAGCAACTGATCTGAAATAAGTAAATCCTTCGCTAACACTGTCAAGATCCTTTTATTGTATTCGAAATCCTTTGGAACAATTTTATGGATAGCAGTGCGCAGAAAAGATCGTACTCCAGAAAGACGTATATATACGTCTGGGGCATTTAACGCATCGGTTGAGCAAGACGTATATATAAACCGTTGGCACTTGAGAGGTTAAAGTTGTATTGTAGCTTTAGCGTTAAAGTATAGCATTATTGAATTCAAGGAATAGTTATTTGCATGGAGGAATTGTGAGGGGAAAGGGTGCGCAATGAAAATTATCGTTGAATATTGGAACGCAAATATTGAAAGTTTAAGAAGTACTGCCTTAATATACAAAGGCAATTCTCTTTAAAAATTGCTTCTGTGTACCTCGTCGAATTATAAACTCTTTTTACAGTCTCTCCTATAACAAGATAATAAATAGCTTTTTCACAATTTTACTCTATAGATTTTATTTCAATGTGTAAGTTCAATGTGTAATCGTGAGTATGATATAATAATGCATGAGAAGCAAGAAATCCGTGTATTAAGTAACAATAACGCGCATGACAATAATATTTGTCAAATTAAATGATGGGAAAATTTTATAGCTGCCTCATTAATAAATGTATATTTTCTTTTTGAAAAAAAATATTGAAATTGTATTTACTAATCCATCTATGCATGTTTTTCTAGTTCCTCCTGGTAAACCTGTAATTACCGATCGTAACAAAGAGGTGCTTCAAAGTTTGATAGGACCTTACAACGAAGGAGAACCACTCATGCTCATTTGTGAAGTTATTGGAGGTAAGAAATAGTTTATCAGTATAAGAATTTCTTAAATGAAGTTTTCAAACATTCTATTTCAATATAGATTTTATGCGATATGCAATGTTAAGTACTTAACCGTCATCGAATCTTGAGTTTAGAAGATTGTTAATAGCAACGAACTGTTTTTGTTGGTAATGATTGATCATTGAGCAGTATGGCGTTTAATACGACGTAACATATCACATAATTAATACTGTATCTTTTGTTATACCTCATATTCATATTCTAATGTTTTATGTAAATCTTATTTCAATTCTGAACTCGTATTTTTGGGCTCTGTTTTACTTCAACTCAATAAATAAATTTCTGAATACTGCTCACAAATAGTTACTAGCTCTATTTAAAAGTAAAATATTCGATATGTTACGAAACAGACTTTTTTTTTCTAAAATTGTTTATTTTAACAACATATATACGAACAATAAGAGATAGAGACAGACCTTTTGGTCGAAGTCGTAGCAAAGCTTAGAAACCTTCGTGTTCATTATATCTTCTTTTCCTTTCCTCACATTCTCTCCTATTCGAGAAAGATTCTTACCGAGGAGCAAGTCAGAGTCAATAATATTTGACTCGAAATATCCTATCTCATAAAAGACGCCCCATTTATCTTTGTTCTCCGAAGTCACGCGTCCAACTACCAACGAAAGCCTACAACACCAGCAACATGTCAGAACCAGATAGAGGACTGAGGGCTGCTAACGCAGCCCATGTACCTTATGAAATTCAATCAGTGGAGAAATCCTTTCGAACATTTTTTTTAATCATAGCGTGAAAAGCATTCTGTTTTGAATGAGACCATCCCATTCATAGTCATGCATCTCTCATTATCCTTAAGCACAGTTGAAATGTCGTGTATTATAGAGAAAAATAAAAATAAAAAAAAATCCAACAGTAGTTTCTAATATTGCGTCGATGAAGGCACTTGCAAAACGTCTGCCACATATACAAGTTCATCAGAAACCCGTTTTTGATAATTATAATGGAAAGACAAAATAAAACGTATGATATTCCTTGCCAAGCATTGTATTCATATTTGAACTCAACATTAAATACACTAAAAAACTTTTTTCGTTAGAAAAAAATGTAATTAACGAATAATTTATTTCGAGCGCGTTTATACATTTTCGGAAATCTGAGAATATTACATTATTATTTTATTACTTTCGTTATATATGTCTTAAGGCAGTGCTCCGCAACCTTTTCATCGCCGGTCAACGACCGGTCAACGTTTGATAATTTTGCCGCGGCCCGCTGAGGGTGGGACACGTTGATTGTTTATATTTTAGATTGTTTTGATTTAACAATTTTAATTTAGTTACATTTATATAAATATACCTTCAGAATAAAATATAGTTGCACCAAAAATGAATAAAAGTGATTTAACGTGGAATATAAAGTGATTTTCGTGGAAAGTTGCGCAAATCCGAGAGAAATGCACCACTTTAAATAAAATGGCAATAGTTTAATGTTCTTTAGGCAGCCCGTCACCATTTGATCCACGGACCGGTACCGGTCCGTGGACCGGGGGTTGCGGATCACTGTCTTAAGGCATGCTCCAACTTCCCCTAAATTTGGTTATGTTTCTGGGAAGAAAGAAAAAATAAGTGTATAAAGATTTTAAGTAGTTTTTAATTAACAAAACATGAATACTATTAAATTGACATAAATCTACATTCCATTAGAAAGGGGAAGATACTAACAATATGAGGAAAAGTAGAAAACTATCAGATATATAAATATAGACAGTAAAATATTAAGTGAATTCTTGAACTGATGCCTGTCAAAGACAACCGGAAAGTACACAAGGAAAAATTATACAAAAAACATATAAATTTGACTTTGGAAACATAAAAACTATATGGAAATTACGAAATATTTTAGTAAGGTAATTAGTACCAGGTAAAAAAAAATTAAGAGGTTAACTAAGTTTTAAAAAAAACACCATAAAAAATAGCCAATGTTTCCATGTAGGAAAAGGTAAGAGAGGAGAAAAAATGTATGCAGAATTGTGAAATAAACTAAAAATGAATCTATATTCTTAAATTTATTTTAAATGTACAAATAAAGAAAAATTGAATAGTCATATTTTAAACAATATTTAATAAATTTTTACCGCCTATGAATTATTTCACATTTTTATTAACTAAAAAAATGTGTTGTAAATAATTAAGAATAACATTTTTATTAAATAAAATAAGAATATTACTATTCCAAAAAGATGCTTAGCTAACATTTAAATAAAATGCTTCTAGTTTATCAAAAATATTATTTCATTTATTATCTATTGTACTTAAAGCAAAAATAAGAGTAATTTGTAGTAAATACCGTATCTGTTTTAATAAACGTCAGAAAATAGTGTATATATATACAGTATTGTTTCGAATTTGTAGAAAGTTTTAATTCAGTTTCGCAAAACGGTTTTTTTTAAAAAAATTTATTTAGTTGTAATGTAACATAAAGAAAATCCATAAATGGAAATTTTGGTTGAAACGCTTTCAAAGTTATCGATATGCAAATATGTATGATTTTTACATAGAAATAAATAATGAATTTAGGTTAGATTTTTATATTTGTATAACTCTAAGTACGGTTAAGTATTATAAAACATGACCTACTCCTGATTTAGGTAAATTTTAAAGTTTGTAACTATTTGTTTATGTAACATAAGAAGTGAAAAATAATAATTTTCCTAAAAATGCATTCAGTATTTGGAACATATTACTAAAAATCTTGAAATTTTTAAAAAAAAATATTTCTTATTATTTCTAGTTGAATAGTGGGGGTATAGAATTTTAAATTAACTTCAGTTGTTTTGTTTTTTGTTTCCTTTGCTGGAGGAGATATTCAATTGAATTTAACCCACAGACATTGCAAATATTGGAAATAAGATTTCACAACGAGACAAATTAGAATTTATTTATTTTACCACATTTGTTTTGCATTTTTCCATTTGAAATATTCCAATACCATTCTTTAACAATGTAATTTAATTACAGTTTAGAATTGAATCACATTTCAGATGGACCACCAGTGTTGGTATAATCAACGTGTTTTTTAATATGATTCAAGATTTTTTTATTAGATTATCAATACCAAAAAGCTTTTAGAAAAAAGTCAACATTTTTGAGTAATCGAAAAAAGAGAATTTAAAATTCTTTAAATATTTTTTTTTCTCTGCATATTCTTTATTAAGTTTTTATTTTTATGTTTCTTCTAAATGTTTGAAAATTCATTGTGAGTACTCTCATAATTTATGTTTTTTTTGTTTTAGACATACTCATAAACCAACTTTTTATTTCCTTTTTTATTTAAAAAATGAAATGAGTCGTCTCAAACGAGGACATTAATGAAAAAATATTTTTGCATATTTTGTTATTATACAAATTATATTTTTTGCAAATATTTTTCTATAATATGGAAAAAGATTAATTAAAAGGGAGAAAGAGAAATGCGATAATGAAAGCAATTTTGTTCTTTTTATTATTGATGGAGAAAATTGTCGCAGAAAAGGATTATTAAAAAATTCAAAATAGTTAAGACATTGCACTTAAATACCATTCTTATCTGTGATTGATTGAATAATAACGTCGCACTGTTCAGCTACACGAGAGCTTTTGGCGACGGACCTCGTAATTTTGAACCATGGTCAAGTGACATGGACGACACCTGAGATGGCACCCCTCTCCTAACTACCACACCACACCAAAGGGAAGACGTTTCAGCTCTCCACAGATTTAACGTGCATCGCTGCCCTACACGGTGGGTCTTTAGTGGTACTGGGCTCGAACTCGTGACAAGGCAAGCCACGGTCCGATACCTATACCACTCGGCTACTGCGGTCACTCTTACCTGTGATATAAAATGTATATGTATATAATCGTTAAATAATCACGTAATTAGGATATATTCAACTTTAAAATGTCAGCGCTAAATTTATAAATTTTATCTTTTAAAAAATATGTTATTCAACTATGTTCTTAAAATCCCTTTAAAATGAATTCTTTCAAAAATATGTTATACATTTTCTTCAATATATTTGACAACATTTTCGCGACAAACTTGCACATTTTATTTGCTTTATTTATGAATATTGTATTATTATATATTGCACTTAAATACAGTTCTTATCTGTGATATAAAACGTATTTGTATATAATCGTTAAATAATCACGTAATTAGGATATATTCAACTTTAAAATGTCTGCGCTAAATTTATAAATTTTATCTTTTAAAAAATATGTTATTTTTAACTATGTTCTTAAGATCCCTTTAAAATGAATTCTTTCAAAAATATGTTATACATTTACTTCACAATATATTCGACAGCATTTTCGCGACAAACTTTCACATTTTATTTGCTTTATTTACGAATATTAAATAAATTTATGAGTTTTGACTTATTTTGTGTCAAAATAAGAATTATAATGCAAGTTCAAAGCAAGGAAGAAAATGAAAGAGTATTTATTCTTACAACTCCAGAAGATAAATACATATTTAATTCTTGGAATGATTAATCGTTCATTTATTTTTAAGGAACCATTGCTTATTTATACTTTTAAAATATTTCGAGTATATTTGTAACATTTTATGAACCTGTTTTTGTATGTTAAGAAATCATTCATTTATTTTTAAATACTGTATTTGAAAACTCTGCATTTATTAATATTTTAAAAAGGTTTCAAAAATATTACAAAATGAGCAAATACGGTACTCTAATGGAAAACATTGTATCGAACTATTTTAACTCTATCGCGGTTGTAATGAATATATAACTTTTGTCTCTATATATCATAAGTGAAAATAATAGTAGTGTCCTTTTGAGAATATAATTTTTTAAATAATTTGATTGACTTAAAAAAAATATAAATATTCCTGTATTTGTTTATAATTCTATGTTTATCCAATAGAAACAAATACAATCAAAAGTTTCTTTAAATAGTTTTTAAATAATTTTATAGTTTTTAAAAGTATCGAAATTAAATACTTATCATTAAATAATGAAATTTTTGTGCATTATTAGATATTTTGTTTTTGTTTTAAAATCATTGGTTTGCAAAATTATGTTATTTATTTTTAATTTTATCTTATTATTGGAAGGATTGTAACATTGTTTGAGTTTTCTGAATATCAATGTATTTATTGAAAAACACAGCACTGTGCATATATCAAATGTAATATTTCGGAGCTATTCATCAGTTTTGAATTAAAGAATGAAAACTAAAGATGTTTACATGAATACTTTTCTCAACTGAAGTTTGTATTATAAATTTATTTTTAAACTATTACAAATAATCTATTAATAAGAAATTCATTAAGGTACTCAAGAAATATTCGGAATACAAAAACTATTTTGTGCTACGTTATACTAAAAGACATCTTCGACATCACATTGGAGACTGGAGTCTAGGCAGACTCTTCCACCCCATATCGGGAACTGAGTGGGCATTGTGATGAGTACTTGGTTTGGGGGGGTTGAGAAGGTGTGGCCACTAGAGCAGGGAACGAATGGCGAGCAAGCAGGCTTCAGCGGTTAGAACTGGGGTGTTTCCTATTGGCTAGTGAGCTTATATACTAAAAGATAAAAAAAGAAACAGAAACACACACCATTACAAAACAAGCTTTTGACAAACTGCAGTACAGTGTGAACTAAACACAAAAAGGATACCCAAATAATTACAAAAATAAGCATGATTCTATATTTCAGTCATTTTTCATTTTTTTTATATGTACTAATACTTGATGGCCATTATAATTTTAGCTAGAACTTCCAAAAAACTATTATTTCCTACATTACGCTATTTAACCATAAAGTGAACATTTCGAACTAGTGAATGATAGCAATTTTGGTAAAATATATTTAATTTTTTTTCTAATTGCGCATGTTTTTTGCATTCATAAAGAGCAGTATGAGATTGTCTCCTTGTATTAATAACCCTCGTTTAAATGAGAAATAAAAAAATTTCCTTTATGCTTGAGAATCGGTGTTATTACAAAATTCTATTAAGTAAAATGTTAGACGATAATATACATGTATCTACCTCTTTTTTTTTAAAAAAAATTATGAAGTGTTAAAAGGTTTGAAGTTATTACAAATTTTTTCATGCATCTTAAAAGAATATGGTGTTTTTCACTTTTAAAAAAAATCAGAATTCAATATATTTAAATCTTCAGAAACTTTATTCGAATGAAATGAATCATTTATTAAATAAAGCTTATTTTAATTTATAGTTTTTTTTGTGTGTGCTTACAACTAAAAAATAAATAACTGAAAATGAATTAACAGAACTGTAAGAATCCCAATTTAATATATTTCATCAATGAGACTGGACTAGCCTTCATAATTTAACATTGATCCACTTTTCCCCATGTAGAAGATATTATAATTACTTTTTATCTCAATGATGTGATATCTTCTTTTAACATCTTGAAAAAAATATATCCCTGTATTTCCATTCATGAATACTTAATGCTACTAAATTTTAAAATTGGACTCGAATAATTTATTAAAATATTTTTTAAAGGAAAACTGAAGAAAAATAATTAAAATTTCTCTTTAGTCTCATATAGATAAACTATAAATAAAATATGTTTCAAATTGTAATAAGGAAAAAGCGAAAACATAGAATCTTTACTACGATGTTTCAGTTAATTTTTTTTCTTTTCAAAATGATAAAAGTAAAATTCAGGGAAAATGTTTTTTAAAATAAAATGAAACAGAAACGCCTGGAAGCTTCAGATTCAATACATTATTATGATTTTTAAAGTAAAAATAAAGCTTGTATATAATATAGGAAATGAGTTATAAATGTATATTTTCTGTAAAAGTTATGACCTTTTTATGTTCAATATCTGTTTTATTTCATTTGGTTTGTAACTATGTATGGTTCATGAAAAGTGTTTCAAAATGTGGAACTAGGGAAGGAGTAATATATAGATAGATTTTAAATTAAATAAACACAAGTTAAATATATATTTTATGCTTCCCATTTAAATATCGAACTGTCAGTAAAAAATTAATTACGATTACGATTAAAACTTAATTTTGTTATGCTTGATGATCACTGCTTTACGGGTTTATAGCCCTAGAAGATATTTTTAATAGTAAACAAATTAAGGAACTAGAAAATAGTTAATTAAACTACTAGCAGTTTTCGCCAAGTTCATAAATCACAGATGTATGTATTTTCATTATAATGTTTTAGTCGCGTCTCAGCATAAATACACTCAGTACTGCTAAGACTCTGACATTAAATTTCAGTTTAGGATGGGTTTTGTTTTGGTTAAGAAAAATAGCTAGCTGTGCTCAGGATACCACGCATAATTCTAAATGCAGAAAATAAGTGTTTGTTTACTCATATAAATGCTTTGCCAGCTTTTGTTTCAATACCTAAAGAATTATTGCATCTTTGCATTAGAATTATTTTCAAAGTGAAAAAGGCTCAGTGCCAGCATTTTAATTATCTTGGCGAAGACTGCGGTTGTTTTGTTATAAACTTCTAATAGAAACTTGTCGCCAATTCATGAAAATTATTCCTTTTCACATTTGCACTTGCATATATCTTTTGTCGTAATACATTATTCGGAATGAAATTTACTCACCCGCTAAACTACATTCCTAACTTTAATTTCCGAAGAATTATTATAGCCTTTGTTTGCGCTGCAAGTTCATTCAAAGCCAAATATTCTCCAATTTTTCTAATTGCAATTGCTAAGCCTCATTCTGTTAAAACCCCAAAGGCTTTAGCACGAGCCCCGTTGTTAACGCCAACTCTTTGCGAGAAAACTGGGTTTTAGAAAAGAATTCCCATTTTAGTTTAGTCTGGAAGAAAAATAATTCGTACCCTCCATATTCCTTCCTTTCAAAGGGTTTCTGGAATTATCCAGAAATCATCAAAGGGGAAATAAAGACTTCCTGATTGATAATTTGAATTCATAAGTGCAGCTGAGTATGAACATCATATTAGTTCTACCTCTGGCTGGGAATCACCGCCATTATTATGGAGAACGGAATTTTCCAAGTCTTTTCGAACGTATTAAACGTCACAGCGATCGTACCATACATCGTTCTGCACATTTTAATGGCTAATGAAATCGGTCGCCAAACTCCGGCGATAATTGATTATTTTGGCTGTAGTTTGGGCTTTATTACCTAATACATTACCTGTACGGGATGACGGAGATTGCTGGGAAGCGGGTAAGTTTTGAGCTGGATTTGGAATTCATTTGTCTTTAGTCTCAAAAACTCCTCCCTCCTTGAATAATAATGGCTTTAATAATACTGATGGTGACAGGTATATTCATTGGATGTTTTATTGGAAGCAATTCAAAAGAACGAGGTTTCATTCAGTTATGACGGGCGACCTTTATTGGTGAAAATATCGCCAGCGTGAGGCCTGCATATGAATGAGATGGATTGTTCAAAATTTAAATGCGCTTTTATAATTGGGTATTGGCGAACAATTTGACTATAAATAATTGATAATAATGCATTTGTGGTTACATGGAAGCTACGTTAAATTTCATAAGAGCATAGATAATGGATTTAATTATTAAAATTGATTCTTCACCTAAAATTCTAGAATGCAAATTCCATATTCATTATTTATTAATTTTAAACAAAAACATGAACTGATAGTTTAAAATTGTTATAAAAATAGAGTATGTGTTATTTTTCTCTTTTTTTTCAATAAATTATAAAACACAATCAATCCTTCTATCGTGTAAATTTTTAATCAAACATTTCGCAATTTCCTTTAATGCACATACATTTTAATACTCATATATGTACATTGTTCATGAAAGATGCAATAATGAGTAAATTTATCAAATATTTCTCAAAATTACTGTTACGCAATCCAAATGATATGCTAACACATTTGGCATAATTATGTATTACATTATCCGAATATATTATTGAATAAGTTTGCTCAATATATTAAACTTTTAAGTCCGACGTTCATTTTATGTACGAAATATGACGAGGTAAATATATCACTACATTCTTAAAATTTGAATTATTTATGTATTTAAATCTGTGGGTTTCGCGTCAGACTGACCATCTGTTAATGCACCTCCGTGCCCAGGGTCATGAAAACTGAGATGTGCAAAGTAGGCCTTGATTATTTTGGATGATAATACAATAATTTAATTATAATTAATGAAAATTAATTTATTAAAACTAATTATATAAAGAATTACAAGTACAGCCACGTTGGCATCATTTTTGGCGACCCTTTTGGTGACTTGTGTCGAAAAGGTTTTTTTCTCATGTCTTAAAGCATTCAGTTGAACTAAAATTTTATATACACGACTGTTTTAGATGACAATACGATACTAAAATTATAGTTAATAAAAATTAATTACCCCTTAATGTTCTGTGTCTGTCCTATGTATATACATACGTATATTAATTGTAACTATTTAATAAAGAGTAGCTGAAATAAAATTTTTCTTTGTTGATCTAAGTAGGAATTGACTTTATTATTATTATTATTATTATTATTATTAGTTTGTTTACAAGTTATAAATGTCTTTCTTTCTCTAAATGTCTTATGTCTCACTTTATTCATTTGTTTATTTTGTTTCGTTCTTTTAATATCTGATGTATAAGTCTGCTTTGTTCATATCTCATGTATCTAATTTCCTTATTGTAGGCCAACCGATACCAACAGTGACTTGGTGGCGAGAATCCGTTCTTTTGGATGACACTTACGACATACTTCCAAATGGAGTCATCCGAAACGAGCTGCTCATATCATCTCTACAACGCCACGACCTGATGGCGGTTTTATCGTGCCAAGCCTCCAATAACAACGTTTCGTTGCCCATGTCCTCAACAGTCACAGTGGATATGAACTGTAAGTGGATCTCTATTAAAAAGTCATTTAGATTTCTTTTTTTACAGATGTCTGTCGCTGACGCCCATTTATTTTATTTGCCAGTGAACATGAACCATTTTCTTTAACAAGCCCTGTAATTCAATTACTGAATAGATAATTAGATTTTCGCGATCTAATAATGTTGTAAAAATATGTGTATGTTATTAATTCCTTTTCTATAATTGCGACGCTTCTTTTTTCCCTTTTTATAAATTGATACTTATTCAATTACCTGTTATTTTTTTTTGTTGTTGTTAGTTAGCAAATTTGTAATTAAATGAAAGTTGTTTATATTATGTATTATGAAAATGGTGCCCATGGGGTATCTTTTTCTTGAAGTGTAAGTAATTCAATTACAGAAAAAAAACTATAAAATTAACGTCTGTACAAGTGAAACTGTATTAGACCGCCTTAGAAACTGCCTCACATAAAAGACAGAAAAATATGTAATAGTTATTGTAATGAATTGAACTTTTTTGCAACGTTTACGTATTGCAGAAATTCGAGAATTAAAAAAAAAAGAGAATATGTTCTTTTATAAGACACTTATTTGTTTATCTTATCTTAATATCGAGATAAAATGCACCAACTTTTTATTGTGTATAATATTGCAATGTTTTTTAGCTGTTCAGTTGTATTCATGTACATATAACTCTAACAAAAACAAGTTTCGTCGTTCTACTTTACTATTAAAAACGTTTCAAAAAATAATCTAGACAAAATTATAATGATTTTTTTTCATTAATTTTTCTGGATTATCTTGAACAAATATTAAAATCTAGCATTCGTAAGGCGAACTTTTTTCCCCGTTGATTTTTTTTGCTAACCTCACATTTTGAAACTGCGATAGGGCTTTTGACTGTACCCTATAGCAGCCGTTCAATTAACAAAAAGAATTGTAGGATTAGAAAGAAATTCTGATTTTATATCAGAAAGAATAATCCAACTGAAATTACTAATTTTGATGTTATAAATTTATTTACGATGAAGCTAGAGATTTTTATGCTGCGTGTTTACAGCTATACTTTTGCGTGGCTAAAACTATCTACGCATAGTTTTCGTTTGTCATTATTTCCTGATTTGTGATATTTTACACTATTATTCAAATATTCATTTTTTCTGAGGTTTTATTACTAAGATATGTGCGTCAAAAATGGTTTACGTGAATGTGATAATACATGAGTTTTTTTTTACTTGCTGATTAGATTTGTTACATTTATCTATAAAATTATTTTTGTTAAGAAAATGCAGCTTTTTTTAATGCTTGATCCAAAAGTAATTTCTTAATAATCGGTATATAAATTGGGACGGACAGCTCTGACAATGCAAATCACACTAAATGATTCAAATCTATATTAAATTATAAATCATAAGCAACACATTTTTTGCCCTATTATGGACTCTTCTTATGACACTTAAAACCTATTATACTGCTGGCCACCGTAAATGCAACACCCTGAAGGGAGCACGCAAATAACATGAAATTTACAACATGCATTAGCGGAGGTGAGATATGCAAATGATTAGAATTTCAGCGCAGACACACATCACGCGCGCCTGTGGCACCACCTCAAAGCGTTATTTAAGGCTTGGAGATTTCGACGATTTCAAGTTCGGCAATTGTGTTTTTCTTGTGGTTTTTTTCAAAAAACGATCAGTTATGTCTCGTAGAAAACAGCGATCAGCTTTTGATCAAGTATCCGAATTTGACAGAGGAAGGATAGTGGACTACCGAGATTGTGGATTGTCTTTCAGGGAAATCGGTAGTCGTGTTGGACGAAACCAAACAACTGTAATGCGGATATGTGACCGTTGAATACAGGAGGGTACGACGAACCGACGTGGTCGATTGCATCCGCCTCAGTGTACCACTTCTCGTGAGGATAGGCAAATTGTGCGCATGACAGTAACGGATCGCTCAGTCACATCACGAACCATAGGACAGCACACTGAGTCTGTAACGCATCATTCAGTGTCTGCGCGTAGCATTCGACGCCGTTTACAGCAGAGTGGTCTGTCCGCAAGACGTCCATTGCTTGGTCTACCCTTGACGCAGATCTACAGACGTCTCTGCCGCCAATGGTGCGATGAAAGAAAGATGTGGGCTGCAGAATGGAACGAAGTTGTCTTTACTGACGAGTCACGCATCTGTCTGCAACACCACGATGGTCGGATTCGAGTCTGGAGACACCGTGGAGAGAGGATGCTGATCAGCTGCGTTATGCACCGCCATACTGGTCCTGCACCGGGTATTATGGTATGGTATTGGATATCACTCTCGCACCACTCCTCTAGTACGCATTGCCGGAACTTTAAACAGCCAGCGCTTCATCTCTGAGGTGTTGGAGCCAGTTGTCCTTCCTTACCTTCAGGGCTTGGCCACAGCCATATTTCAACAGGATGATGTGCGACCACACGTGGCACGCATTGTCCAAAGGTTCTTCATCAATCACCATATTTAATTGCTTCCTTGGCCGGCTCGCTCTCCGGATCTGTCGCCGATAGAAAACATGTGGTCCATGGTTGCTCAACGATTGACCCAGATTACACTCCCAGCTGCCACACCAGATCAACTTTGACAACGTGTGGAAGCTCTTGGTCTGCTGTACCCCAAGAACACATCCAAAGTATCTTTGAATCAATGCTGAGGCGTGTGACAGCGGTGATCTCCAACATTGGCGGCTACTCTGGCTACTGATTCTGGCAGGAACCACACTTCACAGAAGTCTATAAATTTAATCATTTGATACTTGGTCAACATGTTATCTACAAAATAAATTTTGTTGTGCTATCACTTGTCTTTCTTGGTGTTGCATTTACGGTGGCCAGCAGTATATAAAATTAACACTAGAACGAGATTTCAATTACCTCTAAACGTCCCGCAGATTTGTTTCGACACCGTGATATAAAATGTATAAAATAATTGTAATAACTAAATATAGGCATCTAATTGCTGGACTACTGTTCAGTTGGGTTTTGTTTTAAGAATTTTTAATATTATTTCGTATAATTGTCATATATTATGACCCTTTATATAAAAAAAACTTTAACAAAACAAATGACTTGATCTTGTAAAATGGAATAAAACTATATATTTATAAATATTAGTATAATAAGCAAGATCATAATTTTTGTGAGAATGCGAGTTTTTTCTTCTCTATTTTTCTTTTAATGGATAAAGTTTTGCACATAACTCATTTGCAATGAATACAGTGATATTCAGTTTTTTCTATACATTTTCCGCGCGCCATTTTCATGCAAGAAACATTTTTGTTTGTTGCATTTCCACACTTATACTCTTTGATTTCACTCTTTTTACATTTTATTAAATTTGTAATTCCTTTAAATTCAGTATTTATCTGATTTTTCAAATTTCTTGCACTTACGTAATTCGAACGAAATAGCAGGTAAGCAAATGCTATATGAAACGAAACACTGAGACACAACGATTTTGGTAAAATTGACTCATTTCCGCTGTTAACCCAATAATACTGCATTCAATGTCAAATAAATATATGCGATAAGACTTCTTAACGTTTGAATTACTAATGGTATCTACTTAGTGAACTATCTTTTGCAGAAGAACAGCTATTTATAATGATAAATTGCCTTGGTGTCGAAACGACATAATCGGAAGTTCTGGTATATTTAGTAGTAAAATCTCTCCTAATTAATATAGAGCCACAAAACATTTTCTGTGTAATCACCGTGAAAAATGCATAAAAGTTACAAATTTTTTTTTCAAAGTCCCTGCTAAAATGCGGAAAGGAGATCAAACTAAACAAGCTCCAATGTCCAATTGACCTCGACGTACGTTCCAGTGCTAAAATAACTCCCTATTGTCCTTGCAGTAATGTTGGCCAGTAGCGCACACGTGAATTTTTTAAGGAGGGTAGGGGTTTCCGGGGTCGAAAATTCACCATTCTTGTATCATGCTATTTTTGATTTTATCGATTTTCAGGAACAAAACACAGTAAAAAACTAATTATTGAATAAATAATTAACATTAATTAATAAAATTAATCATTAATAAATAACATTAGATTTCACGTACTATATACTTAGAATTGTAATCAATCGGAAAAAAATCAGTGGTGCACACAAGGGGGGGTCCGGGCCCCCAGGACCCCCCCCCTCCCTTGTGTGCGCCACTGATGTTGACACATTACTTTTTTCAGATTGTTTTAATACTATATATATTTTGGGAGAGATTTTACCTCTTACCCATGATCAACAATAGAGAACGACAGTTTAAGAAGGAAATGATGGGTTTATTGCTCACAGAATATCTGTTGAGATCTTATAATTGTAACTAAACATATCTAAGTCCATGAAGGTCTCCTCTAATTGGTTAAGAGAACCTACGTGATGGAGATCTTTCTCAGAGACTTGATGGAGCCATAGTTTGTATGTGGAGTCTTCATGTGTATAATAATAATGATAATAAGTTATTTATCGAATTGAAACAGAATCATACAAGGTGTGATACGCAAAAAAAAAACAAAAAAAAAACGAGACTAAGTGGGCAGCTTGAAAAAAAGTGGAGTTGGCAACAACTATTTTGATGAAAAGTCATCTCACATTCCTCCTCTATCCATGTGGCCAGTTTCGCCTGATGAATCACGCCAGTTGGGAATAACGCGTCATTGAGTGAATACGTGCAATTGCATTTGCCAGAAAAATGTCGAATCAACTTCAAGTTTCTTGTGAAACATAAGAAATCAGCCCCCCAATATTTTCAAATATTAAACGAGGCTTATGGAGATGAAGCTTTGTCTCGAATGCATGTGTTTGAATGACATAAACGATTTTTAGGGGTAAGGGACAGTGTGAAAGATGAAGAACGTGGTGGAAGTTCAAGGTAAGCGATTACAGACCAAAACATTGCCAAAATTTGTGATATCAGTGGACTCCCACTCACATCAGTGGTCAGACTGTTAATCAACACAACTGCATTAAAATACTAAAAAGACTTCGGGATAAAAATTAGGAAAAAAAGGCTAGAATTGGGGAGTGATGGATGTGGCTGTAGCACTAAGACAATACACCAGCTCCAACAGCCCTATTTGTTGAGCAGTTTCTGACCAACACAAACGTTATCCTGATGGAGAACCTCCTTATTCACCTGATCTGGCCTCATGCGACTTACTTTTTTTTTATTTTATTTCTTCAATTAAATATTTTTTAAAAGGAACTCATTTTACCTCAGTTGAAGAGGTTCAGGCAAAAACGGAGAATCTCTCTTGAAGGGCCTTCTAAAAAACTCGTTCCAAAATTGTGACCAACAATGAAAGCACAGAATGCAGAAGTGTGTGAATGCTGAAGGGGACTACTTTGAAGGGGATACTGCCACGGAGCACAGATTCTGTACGCACAATGATTTATTGGACCAATCTCGGTTTTTTGTATCTCACCTCGTATACAACTCAAAATATAATTATTTGCCACATACAGTGGCACACACAAGGGGGGTGTCCTAGGGGTCCGGCCCCCCCCCCCCAAAGCTCTTGATTTTTTTTTTCCCGATTGATTATAATTTTAAGTGTATAATACGTAAAATTTAATTAAATATTTGTTTTTAATGATTAATTTTATTAATTAATACTAATTATTTATCCAATAATTACTTATTTACTGTTTTTTGTTCCCCAAAATCGACAAAATCAAAAGGAGCATGATACAAGAATGGTGGACTTTCGACCTTGGACCCCCCCTCCCTTGGAAAATTTCTGTACGCGCTACTGGCCACATAGATTATTTGTATAAGGAAAACCTCATGAAATAATTCATTGGTTACGCAGGGAAGAATTTAAGAAAATTTACAAAATAAAAAGTAAACTTTAAAAAAAAAATAAAATAATATTCCGAAAATAATGCTGTGATAATCCCAATGAACCAGAATTATGATTTATAAGTAAAAAAAATAATTATCAACCAAAAATATACTAATAATACGATTATGGTGCAATGAAGTATATATATAAAATTCATTTTTTTTTTAAATTGGACGTTTAATACACTTTTATGAACTGAACTCCTCATAACTATGTTTTCATATTTAAAAACTAAATTCGGAATTTCATTGTTTTTAAATCTCCAGAGTTAATAATAATAATAATAATACAGACAAAAAAAAGGTGACACGTTTAATTCAGTTCCCTCAAAATATAAGACTAGACTTAATCAAAAAAGGGATATTCGGCTCATACATTGATATAAAATAGGTAATTCAATTTACATAACAAAACAACGGCTCTTTAGGGAGAAGATAAATGCACGAAACGCGCTAATCCGAGATGCGAACAGACGAGAGAAAAAATAAAATAACAGTTTCATTCTGTTTTTTTTTTAAAAAAAATACTTTGCAAAAAGAGTAACACAGAATCAAAAAGTGAGAAGAAAATCCTCTATCAACAAAGACAACTCCAGTGACAGAAAATTTGATTTTCTTGACTTTTAGTCAACTTATTATTTTTTAACGTCTGTGTGTTCTTAATGTACTTAAGAATTGAACATTGACATTTGTTCTCAATGACTAGATTCTGTTTTTCTTATTGTTTTTATAAAGCTCTAGTTTGCCCAACAATAGGTTGTTTTTTTGTAAAAAAAAAAAGGAAGTAAGCTTTAATTTTTGAAAAAAAAATCTGGTTTCAATTTCGTTTATGCAATGTTTTTGTGTGCGTAGGAGTTAAAAATTTCGTGCAATATGAATTGAAGACTATGATTCCAAAAATATCAAAAAATTCCCCCAAAAAAAGAATTCCAAGAATATTTCTATTTTTAAACTAGGATTTGAAAAATAAAATCCTTTAAAATAAAAAAATTTAAAAAAAAAGGTTCTTTGAGAGGAAAAAATAAAACAATTTAAAGAAAAAATTCAAACTGTTTTTTATGATAAATCACGATATTATTTACTTTTGCAATGGAAATTCAAAAAGTGAAGCTAGATCTGAACTTACTGGTTGAAAATTAAAAATAATCGTAAAACCTAGATACAGAAACTTTGAAAAAAGAAATATTATTACATTAGTATTATACAGGGTTATCAGAAATGAATGACTTGATTACAAAATTTAATGATTCCCAAATGAATAAATAGAAAATGATAATTAATATGTCGTTATAAAGATAAAATATGAAATTTTTTTCGTACGTAGCGTTTCTTTACGTATAGTAAAATTTGTTTTCACAAATGTTCCATGTGACTTCATTTAGTAACCCGAATAATATCATTGCGAATCCGGTGGCCCTGGACTTTTGCCTTTACATAGGCATCCTGTTTCCTAGAACTGTTTATACCATCTTAAACTTTTAGGTCGGTTCATTTCTATGGTACTTTCTCCGAAATTCACGCTGAATCGTGATTACTGACAGACTTTTTGCACAAACGAGAGCACACAAAATATCTTCCCTCGCTGCGACACCCACTCCTCTTCACAATTACAACATTTCTGCCACCTATTTGACAAAAGCAATGTTACAAACTCAAAATTTTAGATTTTATCTTTACAATGACATATTAATGATCATTTTCTGTTTATTCATCTGGGAATTATTAAATTTTGTAATCGGGCCATTCATTCCTGATAACCCTATATATTTTAAGAGGTAATAAATTATGAAGATTGTAAACTTGTGGGTTCTTTTTGAATGATGGGGATTCTTTTCGGTGTCGTATTCGAATTGTGAAAAAATAACTGCAGTTAAGATTTTGTCTCTCTGTTTTATTTCACTTCTTCCACGGGACTCATTATAAAGTAAAAAAGTTATTATGATGTAACCAGATTGTAAAACCCATCGTCCAGTCGTCTTTCTTTCTCCCACCACGTTTTTTCTCTCCTCCGATTTTCTGGCTCCGTTGCTCCTATCTCCCCTGGTCCGGTCTCGTTGCCAGGTCCTCCTCTATATATAGTCGGCCCAATGCCAGATCTCGTATGTATGGTTCAACCTGTTGCCAGGTGCAGACAGTAGATCCTTACAAAGATATAAAATTATTCACGTCAATATTGTGTAATAGCACACAATCAGATATATTGATTAATGTTAAAACAAGTTTTTGATAATAATTAGTTTTCAAAAGAGCTTGATAAGAAGCTGTTAAGATTGGATTACTGACGTGAAGGGTGCGTAAGACGCATTGTGAAGCTCGTTATCAGGAACCTTAAGAAGTCACTGCAGGTGTGAAAGCGTACGAGCCAATTTGGAAACCAAGCTAAAAGAAAGTCTGGGAATCTGTTTGAGAGTCTTTTAGAGCGTGTGGGTTTTCCCTTTTCGTGTATATTTAAAGGTGGAATACGTCACGCCTTCAAAAGAGACACGTGGCGCAGAATCCTTTCTGTTTGAACGTAGTCGGGATTATACTATTCGTGCATTGGTCCTTGTCACCTCTCATGCGGTGATCTTTAAATTCGGAGATTGTTGCGGGAACTTCGCTGGTCACTTCTCTGTTCGCCAGATAAAGGGAAATCAAAGGTTGACTTGTCCTAGAACTTAAACGTCGGTATTTTCCTGTGTGTGTGTTTGGTACTTTTCCACTTGAAACTGCGTGATAGTTGGGAAGTCATTAGTTTCCTTTCAGGAAATTGGTACTTTGGTGAAAACCGTCATAAGTTTTTGTTTTTCTAATAAAATTTTTGCAATCATCTTTTGTAAATCAACTTTTCGTCAGTAACGGGTTAATATAAATCCCTTCTCCAACTTTCAACTTGTTTTTAATAGTTAAATCTTTTTTTCCCCTCAAATTTATAAATAGTTTCATTAAGTTCCATTATAAAGAAATAAAATTTTTTTAATAACAAAATGCAATTAACATCATAAAAATAGATGTAATAATGCACGAGATGTTTTTATTAACATAATAATAATAGGAAGAAAGAGTTGTGAGAAAAGCTCAATGAATTAAATTTATGGAATTGAGCCATTTCTTAAAGACATGTACGTCTGACTGATTGATTTCTTATCAACGTCGCATTTTGAAACCACACTATGACTAATGATGACGGACCCTGGTTAATTACCATCTCAGCTGACACCTTATTCTCCGAACTTCCCCATCACGCCAACGACATGTTAGGCTGAAGATCATTGTGGTTCATTTTTTTCAATTCCTATTTTTAGTGAATAATCTCCCTATATATATCTTGTTCAAATTTTCAATCGTCAGCAAAATACATTTTAAAGCTCAATTGAGCTGAAATTTTTATACACGATTATTTTGGATGACAATACGGTAATTTAATGATGATTAATAAAAATTAATTGATTAAAACTAATTATTCAAAGAACTACAGACACAGCCCGTTGACATCATTTTTGGCGACTTAACGACCATTTTGGAGACTTGTGCCAATACTTAAAAAGGTTTTTTTTTCTCACGTTTTAAAGCTCTCATTTGAACTGAAATTTTCTTTACACGATCGTTTTGGGTGGCTATACAATAATTTAATGATAATTAATAAAAATTAATTGCCAATTAATATCGTGATTCTGTCACACGTATATACATATTTATACTAATTGTGATTATTTGAAAACAAGCAACTAAAATAAAAAATTTCTTTGGTGACCTAAATAGGAATTAATTAATTTTTTTTTGTATTATTTGTTTTTAATAGTTAAATTAAATTTTAGGCGCAAGGTTATTATCCTGATAATGGATATACCTAAAAACAATAATTAAACGTATAGGACTCTTTACATAGACAAAAAGAACCTAAAAGCTAACATGCATTCATTTTAATATCAAATGCACTAATGTTCTGTAATAGAATAACATAAATATAGAAAAGAGTTACTTTGTATTATAACAAGAATTCTTAACCAGAGGTCCGTAGAGAGGTTTTGAGTGGTCAAAATCTTACAGATGAAAAGTTGTCTTTGTTTTCAGTGAAGTATATATAGCAAAAAGCCTTTCCGTTGCCTCTAATAAAATAACATTTAGTCTTCAAATAACCCCTCTGAATTTACATTGGAAAAAATATTTTTAATCTATGAGATGGTAAGAATTTGTACTTCAATCTGCCTTCCAGTTTCAGGTTTAAGAATGTTACTATTCGTGAAATCATTATTTTCCTTGGAAAAACTTATTATTCAATGATTACCAGAAAATTATTATTTTTTAATGATTAAATCCATTGCTCATTTTTATTAGTTCTTTTAACGATTAACCAAAACTATTATAATTAATAATCGATATTCATCGACCGGTTTTAACGTGTTAGACAAATTATTTTAATCGTCCCATTAATCTTTACTATTCGTAATGAGTATTAAATTACTATTGGTGTTGTATAAGATAATGTAATATATATTTTGTGTTTGAAGGATAGTTACATATGGAAGGATTTTATTTTATTTGATAAATGTGTCCTTTCAACAAGTTAGCAATGTTGATTCTGTAATACATTTTTTCTACCTGCTGTATCTATTCGCTATTGAAAGAATCGGCAAACAGTCGCATCACATAAATCACTAAAAAATCTTATAATAATAAGAATATCTTAATTAAATTAAAAATAAAAATAAGGAATATGTAGAATTTATAACTTTATTTTACCAGAAAATTTCAATTGTAACAAAAAGTGAATAAGTTTGTCCAGCATGCATTTTATTTAACTATACATGCTATACATAGCTTGAAGCCCAGTAGCTGAGTGGTAGTGCATCACGCTTCCACACCACAGGTATGAGATTCAAACCCCGCGCTGGGCAAGGTCGACTCAGCCTTTCATCCCTTCAGTGGGTCGATAAACGAGTACCAAGCTTTCTTGGGAACTTAACACTGGGGATTTCACATCGGAGGGACCACTTGATCGGAACATCTGCTCTTGCACCGCTAGGCTCAAGGTCACTTATACTGAGTTGGGTACAGTAGACCTTGGCCTTCATTGGCTGTTGTGCCACTGAGTTAAGTAATATATTGCTTAGGTCAATAAATTAGTCCATCTCTGATAGCATTTTTTTAATGAATCTTAATAAGTTTTAAATGAGCTTAGAGAGTTTTTATGGAGAAAATATTTTCTAAAGCATTTAATAATTTCATACTTTATTTAAATAAACGAAATAAAATTTTTTCTATTTTCTTTCACTCTTCATTAGGTAGGCAAGGAAAATTATAACCAATTATGAAATTGCTGCACAATTTCTCTTTTTCGTAAAAATTACTTCTGTATCAAGATTAGTTTTAGAGCTCTTCTATCTCAAGAGGCCTTGGCCTCGTGGCAGGTTGTGTCAGCTCAGGTTTTGTCCTTGTCACTTGACCATGGTTCAAAATTGCGAGGACCGTCACCAATAGCCCTCGTGTAGCTTTATGGTGTGACGTAAATATAACTCCCACCCACACAACCCACTCACTCACAGATTCGTGGCTGGCATGTCTTGGGTTCGACCCGGGTGCTACTGAATATCCACCGTGCAGAGGAATTGGTGCACATTAAATCTGACGTGGTTCAAAGTTCCCCCGTTGGTGTAGTGGGGAAATTCGGAGAAGGGGATTGCCAGCTCAAGTGTCGTCCTCATCGTTTGATCATGGTTCAAAATTGCGAGGCCCGTCACCAATAGCGTTTGTGTTGATTAAGAGAGATGTTAATAGATACTCACTCGCTCAACCATCTGAATAACTCACCGATGTTTGCTCAAGAACAACAACTCCGATAAAATTTATTAACTTTATTTAGAAAGTATTTCTGAACATCAACTCATCATCTCTTTTTTTATTCGATTGCTTGTCATTCTGAAAAATTTTATTGAGAAAATATCTTAAGACATGCGAGGTAAGAATTTAATGTATATATATTTAACTTCAGACTGCACGTTACATCATTTACCCTTTTAAATATTAGAGGCTGTCTCGCCATATTTGTACCATATTAGATACAACATACACATAAAAATTTTTTGTAAAAATACGTAACTTAAGAAATAATTTGTAAGCTCTCTCGCTTTTATTAATATCTAAAAATTGAATGAATACTTTTATTGAGATGTCTTATGATATCTGCATTGGGAAAGAGCTGTTTATTTTTTTATATTAATAGGAATTCCTTTCCCAAAGCTGATGGCCTCTTAACTCCCATCAATTCCCTAATCTGCCCATACTTATGCACAGACATGATATATTTTTTATTATATTAAATGTAAAGGCAATCTATATGAATTAAATATAACTATAAATTATATTTTGCCTCTATCGGTTACTATTCAGTAATAATTATACATTAAATTAATGTCTGCAGTTTGATCAATGAATTTGTCTTTCCCCCATTATATTACCAAACAGTACTAGTTTTACTAGTTAATGTTGAATAACCTCCTTTAAATATGGTCTAACATATGTTGCTTATCTTGAATTAAAGGAGATAACACTAAAGGCTCATTCTCTCTAAAATTACTGAAAAACTATTTCTTAAAAAAATGGGGATTTGGAAATTTAAAATTATCTAAACTTTGCATTAAATATTCAAACTGAATTAGAAGGTCCTGCATCTGTCATCAAATGACTAGTCATTTACTGGAATGAAATTTTTCATACGTTTTAATAGTATATTATATGTTGAGAAAAGCCTTTTCTCTCTCTCCTCTCTTCTTTGCTTTTGCAATAAGAACAGGTATATAATTTATTCTCCCCTTTTTTACTCCAAAATATCAAGTCATCGGAAGCATTAAATGTGTTAATATTTGGAATCAATATACTTCATACATGGTTTTCTAAAATTATCTTGAAAGTTATTCATGAAAATAAAGTATATATATAGTTACAGTAGTTCTCGTTTTGTATAGCTTTGTTCTTAACTTTGGTATTTTACCTTCATGAGTAATTTGCTTCTTTTGAATAACTTTTGTTTTTGTTATGATTGCCTTTAAGACAGCTTTTCTCAAACTGTGGGGTGCGCCCCCCTAGAGGGGCGTGATAATCGTACCAGGGAGGCGCGAGCATATCGAAAGGTCAAAATTAAAAGATTACTTAATAAATTATTAATTTACTGCAATGATGCAAAGCAAAATACATTCTAACATTATAAAAAATGAAATGCATATTTACACTGATATAATATACGTGTAAATGTATCAGTAACACACAATGTATTTGATGATTAATTCATCAATACTAAATTAAACACATGTTTAATAATTATTATTGAGCCACTGGGTTTGTGTTATGTACAAAATATAATAACCTGATAATTTGAACGATTTATATAATTGAAATCATATTGAAGCTTTAACTTCGAAGTACATTATTATTGCATTCAATACATTGATATTATGGGGGAAGGGGCGCGACAAAAATTATGATCGAAAATTGTGTCACAAATATTGAAAGTTAGGGAAGCACTGACTTAAGAAGTTGTGTTGATCAGTTTAATTAATGTCGCCCTGTAAAGTTTTCTTACAATTACCATTTGATTTCGTTTTTGAGCTCAATGTTAACAAGAAATGATACAGTAATAAGAAAATTTCTTAACGTTTTTGTCGTCTTTCTATGATAAAACATTTGTTATCAGTTTTTTGTTCTACTCATAATTGTATTCGACCATTTAGAATATATACCATATAGCACGTTTATTCACCTTTAAAGAAGATTTAGAGTAATTTTAAAATTTGTTAGGAAATATTTTTTTAGATTTATCTAACAGCTTCTTTTTCATTTCAAATTTGCTATCAAAATTATTTAATTATTTGAAAGATAAACCTGAATAGAATTGCTTCCCAATGTATTTGGGATAAAAAATAATTAACCCACCGACGGTACTTATAAGTACCACTCACTTTAAAATTACATAGAATAACCATTTTTACGAATACTCTGACGATACATAGCAGGGATATTCTTTTAAATCCAATCTTCCAAGATCTATGGCAGCACGGGTTCTATGACGAGTATTTCAGCGGGGAAAGCGAATAGTTTTATAGCAGAAATTGCGTTTTCAACGGATTGCGAAGACTTTCATTTTTGTTCCGAAAAAATAGTTAATGTCAAAAAGTGTTTTATAATTTTGTATGTTAATGAAGACATAAAGAAAACGATTTGACTATTTATTTTAAGTGAATAGTGTATATAATTAATTTTACAGTTGAGTATCTTTAATTAATTAGCTCTAACGGAATAAATTTCCCAAAATTGAGTACTTTGTTTATGTATATCCCTTAATTTGCAATGTAGTGCTTCAAAAAAATATATGGCACAAAAAAAATCTTCAGTGAATCATAATGCGGTATATAAAGGTTTTAAACTACTATCATTTGCATTTTATTTACTGATTCATTTATAAAATTCGTGAAAAAGTATTATTACCACAAAATTCGGTTGGAAATAAAACATGGATTGCATTGTTCTACCATTTTACTTAAATCTTCTGCATCTGTAGAATCCAAACATTCTTAAAACTAAACACACACTATAAAGAATGTTAGAGTTTCCTCTTTTACTAAAGCTAAGAAACTTTACTTATATACCGGTGCAGTACCAAGAAGTGGGAAAAAGGAATTGGAGTAAGAGAAAAAGAGGATTGGGAAGAAGGCGATGCAAAATTTCTCATTTTATGGCACTCACCATTTCGAGGGAAAAAAAGGAAAAGGAAAAAAAAAGTGTTAAAATTGTGAAGTGGAGAGAGGGGAGAGGCACACAAATAAAATGATAAGGAAAAGAGTGTCGTTCCTGTACATGAAATGCTTTTGCAAGCAGTTCCAGTTTATCTTAATGATGTGAGATCAGAAAATTCGAGTACGAGTGAAATTGTAAAACCCTCCCGATTTCTTTCCTTTTTTCCCTCCCACCTCTCCCCGTCTTTGCTAGAGATTTTCGAAAAAGGGGTTTTGTATTTTTTT
>BMAV01022142.1:0-16068 GCA_019973955.1 Trichonephila inaurata madagascariensis | reverse complement strand
TAATTAATGCTAATTATTTATTCAATAATTTATTTTTTACTGGTTTTTGTTCCTAACAATCGTCAAAATCAAAGAATCTGTTTGATAGCGTATTATGGTATGATATGAAAATGGTAGATTATCGACCCTGGATTCCCCCCTCCCCCTCGAAAAATTCCTATTTTTATGTTTATGCTTTATGTCTCTGTCCTTATGTTTATGCTTATCAGCATATAATATATAGACAAACAAAATAAAAGTGTAAAAGAATTTAGAGTCATTTGTATTTTACAAAAACTCATGTGATTAAAAACATGGTGTATAAAATTGTGTTTTACACATTAAATAATAAGGAGCATATCTATTTAAATTCAATAATATTTAAACCCATTTATATTATTTTTATACATAATAAAAAAAAGCGAAGGCATGAAAATAATTTCCTTATATTTATAGGGGAAATACACATATTTACGTATAAAAACACTCTCAGAAAACCAGTTGCAATGTCGGCAAAAAAAATATCAAAAAATATGCAACTCAGCAACAACAACAACAAAAAAAAGTCATGTATGAGAATTAGCAAAAAAAAAAAAACAACCTTGAAAAAAAGATTTAATGTATTTTAATAACATATAACTAATAATGTGTACATAAATAAAACTTAGCCATTTTAATTAGATATTAGTTGAATTAATATGCGCGAATCATCAATTAAATATTATTTTATTCAAAAAATACTACTTTGAAAACTTACTTTTTTGAAGTAAGAAAAATAAATTGCGAAATTGTATTCTTGGTGACATATATGCAATTGATATTGTCATTATTTATTAAACGGCTGTAAAGAAGCAACATAATAATATGACATATAAGTATAATAATTTAATAAGTTGTTACTAAAATAAAAAATAATACATTGCTCTATGTTTTTTTTTGTAGAAACACGCGGATCTTTTATTAAGAATTTCTTTTAGGAATATATTTTTTCTAAATATTGTATTTTAATTTATAAGAGTATATATATTTATAAAAGAAAGGTATTTTTTTTATTATGAGTATTTCTTGCTTGTGTCAAATAAGAAGAAAGGGATTCGTTTTAAATGTCAATTACTATATGACACTTAACAGTTGATTTGAAGAAAATTCCCAAAATGCGTATATTATAACTATATATATTATCATTTTAAAGAGAAAAATATATTACACAATTTATTCCTTGACTACTCAAATTCAAGACCTTTTTAATTATTAAAATTCATCAAAAAAAATTTTTTTTCTTATCAGATTAAAGTTGTTTTTTTTTAAAAAAAAGGAATACATAACTTTATATCAAGTTATTTTGTCCGTAATTTTATTTCTTAGCTTTAAAATGAGGGAAGGCTTTTATTTTCGGTTTTTTTCTTATGTTGATAGAACGTGAATACTTTCAAATTCATTAAAATTTATATCTTGACTTTTATATTTTGAAAGTTTTTAAACAAAACTAATTTGTCTTTGAATTAGCTTGAACTGTTTCGAAGGAATACTATATTCAAAATTTAGAATTATTACGCATAATTTTATTCCTCAAACCTAAAAGTATAAATTTTATTTGTTACAAGAAAAAGAGTTAAGAGTAAAAGTCGGACACACACAAAAAAATAATAATAGTAATGTTATAAAAATAATTATTAACGTTAGCCTAAAACTTTAATTTCAAATAAAATTTTAAGATGGAATAAATATGTATACATGTCAGGCCCTGGGCCTGCTGGTAAAATGAGGAGGGCATCATCTTTAAAATACTTCTTTATTTTGCTTCAATCACATAAAATCCAACATGGCGGCCCTTTGGCGCGCAACCGAGTAGAACAATAGACAACACTTCGGCGAAGAGTCACCAGCTAAGCCTTTTCGAGTATGCGTTCTCTCTCGTCAGAACCGTTTAGACTTGACTGGAAGCTGGAATCTTGGCAGATTCCTCCGTTCCATATCTGGGACTAGACTGGGTTTGGTATTGTAGTCATTGTGGGAGATAGGCGCGGCAAATGAAGCAGGAACCAATGGGAAGCGATCAGTTGGACTTGGTTTCGGCCTCTCTTGTCAGCACTCGCTCCACCTTTAAATAGGCTTATATACCCACAAATCCTTACGTGATGGTAAAGTGTTCGATCTATATTTTCATTTATTACTTACTTAATTTTGAAGCTTAACTTTTCAAACCTGACATATATATATATATGTATCATATATATACATAAGTTCTAGTGCGTGATAATGAAGATTTCCAGCAATTTAAATCATGTTTAGTTGTAAAAAAAAATTAAATGGTATACATTTTTACTTTATTAGTGGACATCTTCATTATCTATGGAAGAATAATATTGACGTTTTCAATTATTTGTACAAATACAAAGTAAAATTTCAATTTACCCCGCACACACTGATTTTTATTGTTTGAAGTACTTAAAATTTCATTACTTCAAATTAATTTTACCTATTACACAAATATTTGGCTTTTTTGTTGTAGAAACAGCTGAGCAAAATAGCAATAACAATAAAGGAAACAGTAGAAAAGAATTTAGTATTGACTTAAGAAGTATTATCAGTTTTTTAATAATACATTTTTTTTTGTATCGAATGCACTCCGTTGAGGTTAAGAAATTGTATTATGAGAATTTAATTAATTACAAATATTTGTTCATTTGTCTGATATGTTTATTTTCAGAGAAGTGATTGAAAAGATTTATTTTATTTCAACTGTCCAATGTCTTCGAAAAGTTCGATTAAAAAAAATCCATAGCTTCCTTTTTAATTTAGTTTATTGCCGTTATAGGATATTCGTTAAATATGATAGTATTGTAAGCTGAAAAAGCAACTGCAAAAAAACTCGGTTCAAACTTACAACAAAAGGAAAAGTTCGCTCAAATATGTAAAATTTTAAGCCGTTCGATAACATAACAAAGATTTTGCTAGATTAATTAACAACAACGAAAAACTTCTTTGAAAGTCATCACTTTTAATAAACGGGATGTTTTCTGATGATTCTTCCGTGTTTTAACAGTGTTTTTGGTTTCTTACTTAACACAAAATTAAAAAAAGACTAAAGATATTCCAAGTTTAACTATTTCTTTAAGATAGTTGTTGTTAATTTTTCTTATATGTTTATATCTATATGATTATGATATGATTTGCAACTATTTTTAAAATAGTATGCTTAATAAATATTTTCTGAACAGTGAACTTTTCATAATTCTGGTCCATTTAATAGAGAAATTAATAATTGTTATATTTGAGTTATATTCGATCAGATATTCATACTCCAAAAGTTTAATTTCCACATTTTTTAGTACGTAATTTCCATAAAAATCCTGTTTAATTTCATACATTTACGAATAGTTTTAAAACTTGTATCTTTACTTCTTAAAAGTTTTTACAAACTATTCCAAACGTTATACAGGGTGTCCGGGCTAAAAGTATCCAAAAGTAATGGCTTATTATTACGGATCTACACCCATCAAAATGTAAAAAAATGTTCATCCGTAGACTGGAAAAATGTCAGAGACTTTTTAGGTCTAGTCCGATCGGCCGCACGTGCTTGCATTATTCGGCAATCGCAGGCGATAAACTTATTACACTGATTTAATTAGTAAAGGTGTGGACGCCACAGTAAAAGATGCAGTGCGAACTTTGGTTAACGCAATTTAAAACAGTCACGTGTGTACAGTGACGTGTTCGAAAAGAATGGAATGTCGCCCCTCCGACATCAAAATCTATCCACTGTTGTGAAAACACTTTAAAGGAGTTGGAGCTTTGGTATCTCAAACTGGTAAGTATCCTTAAGTTTTCGTGGTATAAGACACTGTTAATCGTGAGCTTTCTTCATTTTGTAGGAATCCTGATAATTCTATTAGGCAAGCCAGTAACGACATTCCATTCTGTTCGAACACGTCGCTGTACAAGCGTGACTAATTTAAATTCCGTTAACTGAAGTATGCTCTGCATCTTTTACTGTGGCGTCCACATCTTTACTAATGAAGTCAGTGTAAAAAGCTTACCATCTGCGATTGCCGAATAATATGAGCACGTGTGGCCTATCGGACTAGACCCAAAAAATCTCGGAGAGGTTTCCAATCCATGGATGAACGGTTTATTACTTTCTGATGGTTAGTTCCGTAATAATAAGCCATTACTTTTGGATACTTTCAGCCCGGACACCCTGTATTTCTATATTGTTTTTATTACACTTCTTTATTGCTTTGCTTTATTAGATTCTTGGTAATTTAGTATATGATTATATTGATTGTACTTATAGATACTTATTTTGAGTTACATATATTTTGAGCTATAAATCAATTTTATGTACTAGTTACCTGACTTCAGTTACTTATTGACTTCCTTTCTCTGGGGAAAGAACTCTTCCCCCTCCTATCGAAACCTTTAGAGCTTTAATAATCGATTGCGAATTACGAAGGTTCGAGTTATTTGTCATGATTGCAATCATCTCCATGATTTCACGTCTTGCACCTTCCATCACATTCCTCCAGGGATTGTGAACGTAATTGTGTTTTCAAAGAGAGATTTTTTTTTCTTTTCTGTACACCTTTTTGTTGACATGGCCTCTTCTGTCGCTGATGGAATGGAAGTCAATGAAGTTTCCGTTCTCCGCTTAAAAAAAGATGAAATACATTTTTGATTTTTTTTTTTTTTTTTTTTTAGTTCTCTTTTCAGCAAGATGGAAACTAAGAACGCTGATTTTTGTCGATAGGGACATTGTATTTCCTGTTACGAAGAAGATTTGAGACAGTATTCTTAAAATAAATAAGTAAAGGAAGAAAATAATAAATGTAAGAGTGGACATGGGTCTTGCGACATTTGATATTTTGTAACATCTTTTGAGCTAGTTTTCTTTTCCTTCTCTTCGTAAATGGGAAGCCTCTTGAGAACTGTACAGAATTCATGGCATTTTATCAAGGTTTTTTTTTTGTTTCTTTAAAAAAAATATTTTGTTTATTCTTTTGTGTTGTATGTTGCTGAAAATTCATTATAAATAAGCGAAATGCGCTGTAAACTAAACATGGGATATTTTGAAGGTGAAATCTGTCTTATTATGACAGTATTTTCAAAACCGATTTTATACAGTATTTTAGAAATAAGATAAATAAATCGGTTATATTGATACAAACAAAAATGACAGTGATAAAGTGCATTGTTGTATTAGTTATATACAATAAATAATAATATAAAAAAAAGAAAAAAAAAAAAAAAGTTATATAAAAAAAAAAAAAATTCAAATAAATTTCTACTTAGATCAACAAAGAAAAATTTTCATTTAGATACTTTTTATGAAATATTTACAGTTAATCTAAATATTAATATTAATATTGTATTGTCATCCAAAATAATCGAGTATATAAAATGTCAGTGCAACTGAATGCTTTAAAACGTGAGAAAAAACCTTTTCAAGTTTTGACTAAGTCACCAAAGTTGTCGCTTATTCGCCAAAAATGATGCCAAAGTGGCTGTATTTGTAATTCTTTTAGAATTAGTTTTAATCCATTAATTTTTATTAATTATCATTAAATTACTTTATTGTCATCCAAAATAATCCTGTATATAAAATTTCAGCTCAACTGAGCACTTTAAAGTGTATTTTATTAACGATTGAAAATTCCCCACCAAGACAAATAAATAAATATATAGAGAGTGTGACCTAATAGTGTGTGTAGGAATTGAAAAAAATAAGTCAATTCCTACTTAGTTCAACAAAGAAATTTTTTATTTTGGTTACTTTTTATCAAATAATTGCAATTAATATAAATATGTATATACATATGACAGAATCATAATATTAAGTGACAATTAATTTTTATTAGTTATCATTAAAGTATCGTATTGTCATCCAAAACAATCGTGTTTGTGAAATTTTAGTTCAACCGATGCTTTAAAACATGAGAAGAAAAAAATCTTTTAGAGTTTTGACCCAAGTCACTAAAAATGAAACCCACGTGGCTGTATCTGTAATTCTTTAAATAATTGGCTTCAGTCAATTAATTTTAATTAATTATATTAAAATTATCGTATTGTCACCCCAAGCAATATCGTGTATAGAAAATTTCAGCTCAGATGAGCGCTTTAAAATATGAGAAAAACATCACAAGACAACATAAGCCACCAAAAATGATGGCAATGTGGATGTATCTGTAATTCTTTAAATAATTAGTTTTAATCAATTAATTTTTATGAATTATAATTAAATTATCATATTCTCATCCAAAATAATCGTGTATATAAAATTTCAGCTCAACTGAGCGCTTGAAAATGTATTTTATTAACGATTGAAAATTTGAACAAGATATAGGGAGATTGTGAACTAATAGCAGGAATTGAATAAAGTATATTATTGGGTTAATTGTATAAAACAGTTAAATCTTCTCGAAAATCAATTTTTCGAAATATTATGAAATGTTGTAATAAAATATTAATTGTGAAATAACGAGAGAGAGAGAGAGAGAATAATTTGCAAAATTTTGAAAGCATATCATTTCAATTTCTAAAAGCAACTCTTGTTAGATGTAAATAATTAATACTTTGCCTATTAAATTGATTAATTGTCTCTTCACATTATATTTACTAATGAAAATATATATTGACATGATTGGCTTAAAGGGAGATCACACGAGTAAATTCTCTTTCAACAGGGGGAAAAAAATTGTCTATTTCATTTTGAACTCAACATTTCGACAGAGTTTGACCTTATTCATTTTTTATATAGAAGTTTTTTTTTAAATTCTAGTTGAAGGATGGTAAACACACGGTCTTAAAGTTACATACAGACTTCTGAACTTGCAACCTCCCTTTGACGTGATCAAGTTAACGGACTCGTTGCTGGTGTGTCATGAGTTCGAGCCTAGTACCACTGACGACCCGCCTCATCGTTCGAGGGAAACGATGCACGTTTAATCTGTCGAGAGTTCAAACGTCCTCCCGTTGGTGTGGTAGTTAAGAGAGGGTTCCAGCTCAGATGTCGTCCTCGTCACTTGATCATGGTTCAAAATTACGAGGTCCGTGCGCTCGTGCAGCTGGACAGTGCGAAGTTAATATTCACTCACTCACTCACTCGACGTGGTGTGGAGGATTGTAGTGGGGGAAATAGTTATACTTGTCAATGGAGCGTGATTCAAAATTACGAGGCTCGTTGTCAATAGCAAACGTGTTACTTCATAGTGTGACGTAAATTAAAATAAAACCAAATCCAAATGAAATCTGAACTTTCAAGATGAAAATAGTTCAAATTCTTGGTGAAAAAATACTTTAGTTTCATCCTTTGCAAGTTGTTGGGTTATCAGCTGAATGATATTAACTAATAATTAATCGTAATTAATTCTATTGAATCTTTCTGTTTTGATATTATTAACGTGTATGTGAGTGTAAACAGCAACCGAATACATAGTATTTTTCTGTATTAACTGCTCTGCATTTGTATATATTGGTCTGTATCTATGTTTATTACTTTTATTACGTTCAATCTCTGTGATCAATTGCAATTGAATTATTTACGCTTCATTAAAATGACTAGAGTGCCAAGTATTTCTTAACGAATTAAAATGTCTTGAGTACAGTGGCGCACACAAGGGGGTGTCCTAGGGGTCCGGACCCCCCCTCCCCAAAGCCCTTGATTTTTTTCCCGATTGATTATAATTTTAAGTATACAATACGTAAAATTTAATTAAATATTTATTTTTATTGATTAATTATATTAATTAATACTAATTATTTATTCCACAATTAATTTTTTACTGTTTTTTGTTCCCCCAAATCGACAAAATCAAAAGGAGCATGATACAAGAATGGTGGACTTTCGACCCTGGACCCTTGAAAATTTTCTGTGTGCGCTACTGCTTGAGTAAAACTTAATTAAGTAATACATGATTTTAAGATGTCTTCAGATTAAAAAGTTTTCCACATCTATTATCGATCTTTGAAGACAATCTCTTCATATTCGGTAATTCACCTTAAAAAGATGTTTCAAATAACTATTTTTTGTTGTTGTTCAATTAAACCAGTGGTTAAAAGTTCTTTGACATTTTTTGTACATTCAAAATAGGCACATATAAATATAAATACGATTTTCTTACAAATGATCTTTATATCGAATGAAACTGTAAAGGATCTTTATATTTTCGTCTTGCTAACAACAAACTTATGTCTAATTAATATGCCATTTATTTTATTCTAATGAGCTAGAGTCAAAAGGCGAAACATAATAAATAATTATCATCGGATATGTCTTTGGGACCTTAATCTTTTTCAATGTCCATAATGTCTCAAACTTATCTAATCTTATTTTGCAAGTATTCCGAAGCCGAAATTCTAGACGTTTTTATACATCAACCAGGAAGCAGCCTTCAGGAGAGTTTATTTCTTCTTGACCAATCATTACATGGGATTACCATCTTTTATTCTGCCATAAAAAAAGCCGGTAGTGGGTTTCCATCCCAGAGCCTACATTTCACGGCCATCCTCTGCTCTGTCATCAGTTCGTTAGCCAGTTGAGCAAACGCCTCTGCTCCCCGCTGGGTCGCAGCTGACTTGAACTTTATGGAGAGCGTAAATAGTTGAAACGGATCGTGAGAAGACCAGCGGGGGGCAGTACAGGTGGACACACCGAAGAGAAAGATATCTTGGCTGTTGACAAAAATCGCCTAATCAGGCTCGTTAGGGGGCTGTATACCAAAATATATCGCTTATTGAGAGATCAGAATAAGGAGTTTAAGAAATGGCTTGAGATTTGCAATGCTTTTCTTTCTAATACGCTTATAGAAGTTTCACTTGTATGTAATGGAATCTTTGAACTCTCGATTTTTGCCCACTTTAAAAAGTCAGATTAATTCTCGAAATTTTGCACACTTGTCAAGGATTGATGAAGATACAATAATTTCATTTGTTTCATTGTCCTAATCAGGATCCTCAAAAATAAGTATTTCGACATTTGACGACTAATTCATTATATCGTTTCCAGATTTGGATTCTAAAAGATTGTTACAACCCTATAATAGCAAAAACACATTTGCGTCAGCCATTTCTTACCATAATATAAGCAATTTTTTTTACTTTTTTCTTCTATTAAATATAAAAGCGTGTTTTTTAGTTTTTTAGACTATAATTTATTGTAAGTTTGATTCGAGCTTATGTAACAACGTTTTCCATTGCATCAACTACCTGGCATTGTTGTGAGGATATTTTTAACTTATATTTTACATCATTTAAAATTCTAATATTAAAATCAGTTTTTTGAACTGTAATATTTCTGTGTTTTCACTTTACTTTTTAAATTAGGGGTGACCAAACCGTGGCACGGCGGAGTTGTAACAGTGGCAAGCGAAAATTACTGAAAAATTAAAAAAATTTGAAAATAATAAATAACAGTTTTGTTTGCAATTTTATTTATATAAAAATGCGGTTGTCTCAGACATAAAAAAACTCCTCAAAACTTGTATCAACACATGTTTGTGGATAAATGTTTTCTATTTTGAACATGAAAACAAAATATCGCTCAAAGTTAGCTGATAAGCGCCTAAAACAATATATTTTTATCAGCATCTTCAAGGGTTAATCCTAAAATAGATGACATGGTGCGACATAGCCATCCTGTGATGACCATGTCGTACCGGTTCCGCGTAAGCTAGAGGTGTGGGATTATCAAAATGATGAGACATAGTAGTTCTTAATACAACTTTTATTAAGAATAACTTATATTACTTAAATTCTAATTTGACAATTTTAATTAAAGTGAGAGTTAACACCCAAATTAAACCATGTATTTAAGTCAGATCACGCAACTAGATCCTTTATATCAATTATCATTAATAATCCTATTCATCTAATTACTTATATCAAATATTACCTTTTTCAGATCTCCTTCCTTTACCTAGAGAGAGATAGCTATAATTCACTTTGAATAAGAAGATTCCGACTTCTTTATATTAGGCTTCTATTCCTTCTAAAGCTATCGGACTGCTAACTCTTGATCTGCAAGATTCCACACTAAGCTATCTTCAAACTAGCCTTGTTATTGATCAGAATGATTCCACACTACTATCTCTAAGCTTGCCACGCTATATCTTATCATCAAAGCTTCTATCCTTTTATAGTATATCTCATTTGCATAATATCTTTGTTTATCTTCTTGGTATTGGGTTGGAAAAGTTTTGCCATTAATCGTGGCCGTCAAAGAACATAGGAGTTATGTTAGCAGAAAGACGCGAGAGACGTCACAATGGTAAAAAAAATTACTAAATCAGAAGCCTATTAAGTATTGACCGTTTAATAATTATTTAGAGTTAAATTCTCCAAGTTACTCATTTTTATGTCACACCTAACTTAACTGATTAAACTTGTAAGAAGTTTGTTAACAATAAAACCAAAGTTTGTTCATTTGTCCTATTTATTATATTACTTTTAAATTTCCACTAATTATATATACATATATACACGAGGGTTGGTGCATAAGTCATGGCAACTATTTTTTTTCTTTTATGTATGTGAACGGATCACAAACGTATATGTGTCGTGTGGAAGTTCTGTAGGCATAGTGTGTATGTGCAGAACATCAGATGGCTCTGTGATAGCTGGTAGTAGCTCAGCGAGAGCTGAGAAATCAGTCAGTTGGTGAGTGTCGTGCGAGATGGAAGTAACCCTTGTTGAGCAGCGCGCTTACATCAAAATAGTCATTCTCCGAGAGAGAAATGCAATGGAATGTCACAGTGAATTTAGTGGAAGCTCTTGGGAATAATTCCCTACCATACCGTACAGTAGCACGGTGGATAGGAAAGTTTTAGCAAGGACGTGTGTCAACCAGTGATGAGCAACGTTCGGGACAACCGGTCAGTATACGGACCGACTTGGCACGTAGCGTCATTGAGAAGCTCATGGATTACATTAAGGGTCATGGACTACATTAAGAGTTTATAGGCCCAGGTTTGCCACGTTAACTTTATGTGTACTGTGTTGTCATTCTTTTGCACCATGAAGGCCATATTGCCCTGCATATACTACCGTAATAAATTAGTGTGTTACAATATTTCAGTGCTATTCATTATCCACTAATGTAGTTAACACCTTGAACTTTCGTCTGTATATATCCCATTTTCCAAGCGGACTGGTATCTTCAAGAAAAAAATAGTTGCCATGACTTTTGCCTCAACCCTCGTGTTTTTATATAGATATACATATATATATATAGAGAGAGAGAGAGAGACTTGCACTATTTCTTTCTTTTGTTGGAAAAGTTAAAAGTGACATGCATAATTTTTTTTTATCAGATAGTGGCACTCTTCCCCAAAAAGTTGGCCATCCCTGGTTTAAATAATCATAAAAATATTAGTAATGTTTGTCTTTAAAAAAATTATGCTCTTTCTAGTATATCAAAATGTACTGTTCCTTGTTTAAACAAGCACTGCATTTAATCAGAGAAAACTTTTTTTTTTTAGATAATTTTTTATCGTGTATATGTGCTATAATTTTGAAAAAAAAAAAAACAATGAAGAGGAGAGAGAGTATCCAGGAGATACTTTAAAAACTTCATCGATAACCCTCATACTCAACACGGAAAATGTTAATAGCATTTATTTAATTAAATGTTTGTTACATAAAACTTTAGCCGTATTATGGATTATATTGTTTAAAAGCAATTCTAAATGAATGTGTGTGTGTTTAAAGTTTGTGTTGCATAAGCAACAAGAACAAAAAATGCGTCTTCAAAGGTCATCATTATTCTGAAAATTCTTCTTTTTCAACGGTAGAAAAGTTATGAAGTGGTTAGAACACGAGACCTATGTGTCCGAAGCCCAGTAACATGACCACTAGACAAAAGTGATCACCCTCGTCCAGAGGCTGTTACTGGCATATGTACACATACCTCTATTGTAATCCCCCACCAGTGAGTTGGTGGATAGGTGAACGAATGAGATATTTGTTATGGGGAGCATCTGTAGCGTGTGAGTTGGTATTGCTGTGTCAAGTGGGTCTGACGACTTTGATTACTCTTCTTGCGTGTAGATAGCGCCACGACAGATCAGAAGGTTGCGCGTTCAGATTACGTCCAGGTCACCAATGAAGTGGTTAGAACCCGCGACCTATGTACTTGAAGCCTAGTAACATGGCAATTAGACAAAAGTGATCATCCCTGTACGGAGACTGTTACTGGCTAATGTAGATACCATTACAGATACTCTAGAAATAATCATTTTCAAAATGCCGTTTGAACCTCCATATTGAATTTTCGTTAGCTCAAGTCACTGGAATCCTTCATAACTATTAAATTTGTTTTCTTACATTCTTTCGCAGAAAGAAGTAAGCGCCTGCAATGAGTAGCACGTTAGATTTCTAATCCGAGAGTAATGGTTTCGAATAACACTTAGGATGGCCTAATTTCTGAGAATGTGATTTTTTTTTACTATATTATTTTATTGGATTAATTAAATTTAAGTAATGAATAAATAGTAACAAACAAAACTAAAAAACCAAAACCCTATATAGAAAGGTAAATAGATAATTGCAAAGAAAATCGCTTTCTATTTTCCCAGTTAATATTGTGATTCTGTCATATGTATATACATATTTATATTAATTGTAATTATTTAATAAAAAGTAAATAAGATAAAGTTTTTCTTTATTGACCTTAGCAGGAATCATTTTTTTTATATTACTTGTTAACTGTTACCATGACATCGATAACAATCGTACAAAATATTTTTAAAAGTTCTAAATAAAAGGTTGCGGATTATTAAAAAAAGAATACATACAACTTTCCTTTATTTATTCTTATAAGTAGACAGGAATATATCTGTTTTTGAGTACAGGAGGTTACAAAAATCGAAAACTAATAGCGACACATCCATTTCTAAAGCAATATACTCTTAAAAAAAAATACTATCAAAAACTTGAAAACGTCAGTCCAGATCAAAATTTCATATTGCTATCCTCTGTTTCTTACTTATGATATACGTCGTTAAATTACCCATCGCTTCCTTTCGCCCAAAGTGCCTAGCTTTGATTCATCCTGGGGAAAAAAAAATATCTCAACATAAATATTATCCCCCTATCCACTGCGATAAAATAAAAGAAAGTAAACATTAATAACAGAAGAAACTGTCGCTTTAAGCCTCCTCCATGTCCCTGAGTATTGAAAAATTCTGTCCACACATTCCACAGAATCGAAGTTGGCTTTTAAAAAAGCCATATTGGGGCTCTAAAGAAGACTGTCAAATCGCTATCTTCGAGGAAATCGATAAAGTGCCCTTCTCTAAAAATAAAAATAAAAAAGAAGTAAACAGAAACTGTCCTAAGAGAGATTTATTTCTTCATGTCGATAAGAGATAGAAACTTGGGCTCATACTCCGGGAAGCCAGGCCTTCCCCAATATGGAAATTTCGGGATTTTGCCGGGAAGGAAATTTCGTTGAGTCTCTTGAATCAATGGGGTTATATTTTTTGTGGCCAATACTCCACGTGTTTACGTAACACATTTTTTTTTCTCTAGATTTTTTTTTTCACTTTCGTGTGTGTGTATATACTTTTTTCTACCCGCTGATGATGATATTGACGGGTGAAATTGATCTTTTTTTATGGAACACCCTCTATGGTGGTAGACTTTGAAGAATGGGACTAAAACTAAAGTCGAATTCGAGTGGATTGATGTGATGCAGTGCTCAGATTCTCCATATTTTTTTCAAAATTGTAAGGATAAAAAAAGGAATTTTATTTTTTGTACATATATTTTTGTATTTTTTTGTAGTTAAAAGAAATTGAGACTTAGATGCCATAAAAGTTACTATATTTGGAATTTGTAAATCAGAAATGAAGAATTCATTTTCAGAAGGGGTTTTTTGTTTTTGTTTTGAATCAAATCTTTTCCTGAAATTGCCCATTAAATGTTACGCGATTTGCTTTCTAGTGTTATCATTTTTCACATAGGCTTTGTGACGTTTGAGATGAATATGGGTACTGGGTGATATTTATTAAATGAAATATTTAGTTTATTTACGTCACAGCTGTGTTAATTACTGTATATGCATTGGGGTTATTAAAATTATTGCTGAGAACATTATTCAACTTTTGTTCTTTGTGAGTGAGGAGGTCACGTCCATTTTTTACGAAAATTTCCAACCATCTCTTCTCTCTGCCCTCTCTAGGGTCTTCGGGATGATAGGGGTTGGTGTCTTTATCCTCGAGTTACATCCGGTTCGTGGGTGGAGTAGGGGGGTTCTTCGTGATGTCTAGGGTTGCCGAGGGATGCCAAAGATAAGACCACGCAATATTTTAAGGGTGTAGATGCTCATTGAACTGGTAATCACATCCACAAAAAGAAGCTGATTTACAGCTGTGTGAAGGGAATCGTTACAGTTTGAATTTTCGGAATATTGGCAGGAAGAGAGGAAGGAAAAATATGCATAAATAAACAAATCCTTGTCTGAAACAAGTAAATCCTTCTTAAATACTGTCAAGGTCATTTTATTGCATTCCATAGCCTTCAGAATAGTTTTACAGACAGTAGCGCAAAGAAAGCGCTCGTTCTTTGGAATGACGTATATATACGCCTTTGACAGCTAACGCACCGGCTAAGAGCGAGGTATATATACGCCGGGGCAGCTAAGCGGTTAACAAACTGAATTATTTTTTACTTCACATTTTTATATCAGGTAGTAAATTCAGGTTCCGTAAATTAATAATCTGAATAAATTTACATTTTTTTAATAAAGATTTAGGAAAAAAAATTTAAATAGGAGATATTTTTGTATTAAAGGTAGAAATTAAACTTAAAAAAAAAAAAAATACTAGAGCATGAGGGAATGACTTCGGCGAACAGAAATTATTATTCTGATGCGTGTGTGTGGGTCAACCTCCTTCGATTTAAATATTTAATTCTCCTCATAAAAAAATAGCTGTTTTGTTTCTATCAATTTAAATTGATTTCCTTGTGGTGGATATATTATAATAGAAAACAGAACGACGCAGTAAAAATTTATAAGAGCATCATTTCTCTGAGACTTTTCAGGTGTTTGTCTTTTGTGATATCTGAAATTTGAATAAACTTACCTTGGACATTCTCATTATTTAAATGATATTCTTTTGCCTCAAATAAAAATTGATATATATATATATATATATATATATGTATATATTTCATTATAAAATACATATTTATATGAATGAATCACTCATAATTTCAAGTAGAAGTATTTCATCCATTCATTTTGTTAAAGAATATCAAAGAAAAGAAATTTCAAATTCATTTTCAGCTGCGAAATATATAAATTTTGAGTGTAGTTCAAAATCTGTATGCAACGTTTTTAATAAAGAACAATTTTAAGGAATATACATTGGAATGTTGTCTGCACTGTAAAATCAGAACTTCAAAACTTCTACAGCGCTCAGATACAATATCAATGTCTGAAATACAACTAGGCTTGATTATTCACAAGCACCGCTTGTCCTACTCAACAGCCAAGCTAATTGCAAATCGACTCTTCACGGTTAAGGTAAGACTACTAATTTCTAGTCAAAGCAATACTAACTCAGTTTCGGTGAGCGTCTCCCTATTTTAGCCTTCAAGGATCCTTCGAAAAAGTTCCACTTGCGTCATAGATCGTGAAATTTGGATTTATCAATTTCCAGAGGAAAATCCATAGGGTCACAAACTCGCCAAAAATGGTCGCCAAGATGTCAAAATGGTCACCAATGGTCACCAAGTCACAAAAATTGTGGCGGCCAAATTGGTCACCAAAAATGATGCCAACTTGGCTCTCTCGCCAAGTTCCCATTGAATCACCACTATAGTGCAAGGGACGGCGTTGCTTGCGAAGATTACAATTTTAACATAAAATAAATACAATATAGAGTAATATAAATACATTACACATCCAAATACAAATTATTTACACGATTTTACACAAAATTCGTAACAATATCAAAACAAAGTACTTTCCTCTTTGTCACAAAGGAAGACAAATGTGGACTGGAAAATTATAAAATTAATGCGATTCGAGTAATTGTTATTGCTAATGGTATATATCAGCTTGATATATTTATTTAATTAAAACTTTTG
>BMAV01022141.1:33645-50163 GCA_019973955.1 Trichonephila inaurata madagascariensis | reverse complement strand
CTAAAATCACTTGGTAACACGAACAGTTCCTTGAGCCACTTTATATAAGAAATTTATCTCATTTTATTCAAACTGAAGAAAAGGAAAGAATTTGGTAGAATTCCAAGCTCCGATAGTTCTCTCCCAAATCGAAACGTTATGTAAAAGACTTCAGAACACACATGAAGTGAGTGGGAAAGCGACACAAGATTAATAGCGAACCATTCTCCGGGATCAGCTCTCTACCATATTATTCTGGCCGCTACAAATTGGATTCGTTTCGCTGCTCTCTTTCGTTGAAAAGAGATGAAAAAAATAACGCATCAGAAACATTTTTTATTTGTATTTTATGGGTTTATTTTAGCTCCAGTAGGTTATTTGCAAGAAGTCTTAAAGGGGAAATGAACGTCATTAAGCGAATTTATGATAATCACATATAACAATTCATTTATAATTTAATCTGCACAAATGTTTATTTTGTATATTTAATAAGGATAAAAAGTGATATGCTAGTCGTCTATGCAACTCCGTATATATTTAAGAAATGTGCTTGTTTTTTTTTTCAATAGAAAAAATGTTTTTCGTACGCGTGATTGATGATGTAAGTAATATCATGGGATGTTTGCTTAGATTAAATGCAATCTATTGTTGTAGAAAGAAGAGTAACTGTTTTTTCTGATAAAAAGAACAATTGGAAACACATATGTGCGTGTGCATGTTTGTGCGTGCGTTTAAATATATAAACAGTAAGTAAAGAAACATGGAACATGAAAAAAAAATCACTAATGTAAGCATCTGCATATGCTGTTCCTAGTATATACGAGCTTCCCAATTCAATTAATCGAAGATACAATATTTTCGGTAAAATTAAAATATTATAATGTGTTTAGTCCGTAATTGTATCTATTTTTTTGTTCCGAATGTCATCCACCGACTGAGCACCTCCACCAATGTTTTGTTGTAACCTTCCACTTCAGATTTTGTGCTAGCTTCTATCTTGGAATAACGTGCGAATAGCACCGTCTCGAAATAAAAGCAAATTACAGTTCAATAATAGCATCGCTCTTGAAAAAACTCGGACCAACGTTCTCTCACGAACTTTTGTTTAACTCAGCACTATATTTGTGGTTCTTCGAGCCGGATAAAGATTTTGGTATTCCAGGATAAATAGATTTGCTCATTGGATGCGAGCTTTTTTTTTTTTTTTTTTTTTTTGAATATTAAGACCTAATAAATTTCGATCGCCGTGCGAAAAATGGCTGTTTCAAGAGACTGTTTTCGAGTACATTGCTGTAGGGAACTCCGATAAATTTGAGGAAAAAATCATATTGCGGTTTAGGTATTAATTCGGAAAAAAATTCAGATAGTCTTAATCAACAATTGCAAGCATTTTGGTAAATTGAAACGGCAGATGAATTATCCAAGGAATATAGTTTAGAAGACGAAATTTGTGAGACTGAATATCAAACCACTCATTATCACTAGTAAGAAGGACGCTATGTTGTACAATTACCCTTTAAAAAGGATCCAAAGTGTTTAGGTAATTCAGGGTTCATGGCTGTGAAATTCGTTTGAATCAATTTTTGAAAAAACTTTCGAAAAATAATGAATAACAAACTCTTTATAAATCTTTCTTACAGGAATATATTGACTTAAAACACATATAATTAGTAATTATTAGAATTTTCTTACACGAATATATTGCTCCAACAAAACTTGATAATAAACTGAAACGTGTCCAAGAAATGAACAAAAATACTGATGAATTAAAGGATCAGTACTATGATAACAAGGATATTAATGATTCGGTACTAACAGAAATAGAAGATGACCTACACAAGAAATGGAGGAAAGACTAGAGGATTTGGAGATAAGAATTAGACATTCTCAATTCTTTAATTGCTAGATCTTCTGTTAGTTCTGTTCATAATTGTGAAAATGAAATATCTCTAGCTGATTCTAAATTGAAATTAGAAATAAAACTTCCGGAAATACCTTTGCCGGTATTTAGAAGTAGATACAACGAATGGCCTAGCTTAAAATCACAATTTGATAACATTATACATAATATGATATATGATAATAACAATGACTTAAAGGGGTCACAAAAACTTTATTATTTGAAAGCGTCACTATGAAAATGATGAAAGTATGAAATTAATTACTTGTAAAAACTATCAATTTAAAATCACTTATTACTGGCATACATGCTTATAGGAAAAAAATAACAGCTACAGAAAGCTTAAATTTTTATGAATGAAATCACTGTAGGAATTTACTTCAAACCCATTTTTCTTTAGAATTTATGAAGCGTTAACGGAATAAAAGACATGCATTTCTAAAATATTTCTTCAAGTACCAGTTTTTGAGAGTTGTTGAAATTTTATCTCCATCCAACAAAAATAGCGCAAAAAATATTTATCGTGAGCAGTTTTAAAAGTAATAGATCCATAATAAATATCAAATGAAATGTAGTGCATTTTCAAATTTAAGACTCAATTCTTTCAAGTCTTTATTTTCAGTTCAATATCGTATAAATATTCTCCGGTTCTTTCGACCTATAACTTGCGTGTTAATATCCTGGGTATTAGAGAATTATACTAAAATAAAAAATTTTATTAATCATTTAGAAACGGAAATGTTCATTTGCTTAAAAAATTCATTAAAGTTGGATTTCAAGGCTAATGCATTTAAAATTTTTTACATATTTAACCAAATTTCAAAAAAATTTAGTCTTTTTTTTTTTACTGCAATTCGTGAAGTTGTGTTCTGCAGATAAAGATATATTTTTGTTCAAAAAATGTTATTTAAAGCAAAATTTTAATCTTAACATTATACAAGCAAGAAAAATAAAATATTTAGTCTTATGTAGGCTTTCTCTTTGGGTACCACTCATAATTAAAACATAGAAACAACATATCTTAGTTAAGAATTAAAAGGTAATATTCCTTTTTTACTTTTCTTTTGAACTTGATTTATGGTTTATATGCAATACATAAAAGTCTGTATATCTTAAAATAAAACACATTTCATTTCATTTCTGTTTCTACTGGTAATTCAGTCGTAGTATTGTCATTACAGTATTCCCTTTATTAATTTCATTTATTAATAGACACTATTTAAATCACTAAATTTTTTCATCTCTTCTCTCTCTACTATTAGTTCACTCTCTCTCCCTATATATATATATATGTTCAAATTTTCAATCGTTAATAAAAGACTTTCTATTCATCCATTCAAGTTCAAATAATTTTTTGAAACTTGTAGTTGATGACATTTGATGTTAATACAGTTTTTTTCAAATATTTTAATTCATTCATTAAATTAAAAAATGAATAAATAGTAAAAAACAAAAATAATAGTCCATGAGTATATATGTGAAGGAAAATCGTTCGTTGTGTCCCTGTAGTGCAATGGATAGCGCGTTGGACTTCTAACTCGAAGGTCGTGGGTTCGAATCCTAGATCCTGAGAATGCGATGCCCTAGATTCAGAGAAAAAGATTTTTTTATTGTACTATTTTATTAGAATAATTAAATTTAATCCATGAATAAATAGTAACAAACAAACAGAAAATAGTATTCCATATAGAAATAAAAATGGAAAATCGCCTTCTATTTTGCCACTTATAATATTGTGATTCTGTCATATGTATATACATATTTATATGAATTGTAACTGTTTAATAAAAAGTAACTAAAATAAAAAAAATTTTGTTGACTTAAGTAGAAACTCACTTAATCCTTTTTATATATTACTTGTTCTAAAAGAATAAGCATAATAATTTCATTAAAACTGATTACTATAAAAAGAAGAAGAAATATGAGAAATTTTAAAAATTTGGAATGATATACATTATAGCTAAATTTCTAACAAAGTTGTAAAATTGTTCGAACTTTAAATATTTTGAAGTATTTTTAAAAATGTTCAATTTGATATCAATAAGGATTTTGTCTATAATTGCTAAAAAAATGTTTCCATGATGTATCTTTAGAACTAACAAGACTGTATTTAAATTATTATCTTAGGAGTTCGAAAAGACTTTAGAACGATTCAGCCATAAAAAAATGAAACTATGTAATTAATTGTAAATATTACAAGATGTTATGACACAATATGTGAGTGAATTCTTCAGTGAGAAAGAGTCTATTTTATACAGTGAGATTAGAAAACAAAATATTTCTATACACAAATACGAGAGAATTGAAGATATTTAAAGCAGAACGAAACAAAAGGATTAAAAAAGTCCTACATCAAGTATCTATTCCAACTAAAAAAATGCATTTTGTTATGATTCTTTTATTTTTAAAAAATATTTCTTCAAAAAGGCTTTATTAGAAATTCTTACGGAATTGATAGGTTTAATTACAAGCATGAGTCTTAACATTTTAAACTTATTTTAGTCAAACTTTATTATACTTGAAAAAAACCAAGCAACTTAAGGACATAGGACTGCCAATTCGAAAATTTTACAATAAAATGAATTGTATCTCACTCAATTTTAGTGTAGGCTAAACACAGGGCAAACTAACAAAACAAGCGTGTAAAACTTTAGCAACAAATGCAATTTCTAATATTTAACCATAAAATTATTGAAAATTACGTTTACAGATCGCAGCCCAGTAGAAAAATTCTACATTTGTGAGTTTGAGTATTACGATATCAGAGGAGACGTCATGGCATTCAAACGCATGGAATGCACTCACTGAGTGCCAGGGACACTAAAAAAAAAAAAAAAAGAGAAAGAATATATTTTCAGATATTCTTTGAGTGAGTGATTGCATGTAGGATTTATATATAATGGCACAAGAGCCGATTTTGTCCATACTGAGCCAAAAAGTTGTTAAAATACTAAAACTCATTGAAAATATGTAAAAATGCTAACAAGAACACAGCTTTTGTAGCAGAAGTAAAACCTAAAATTAAATATAAAAATACAATTCATAAGATTAAAGCAAACAAATTTTGGTGGGGCACAACCCACCAAGTCAGACAAAGTTAAAACAGATCAGTTTAAAAACAAGATAATTTAATTAAAACATTTAATATCTAAGTTAAAAATTATCTTGATATAAAAGCTACGAAAGTACGAGAAAAGCAATTATTTCCTGCGGTTTCGAAATCGTGTTGGTGTAATTATATGCGAATATGTAATATTGTATGGAATTTTCGGTAAAACGAGTTCACACATCCTCATTATATTCAATCTTTTCCTGGTCTGAGGAATCCTGTTGAAGTGTACTTCTCCGTGGTTTGAGCGGAGCCATTTTTATTTATATTTTTGCTTCATTTTTTTAGTAGAGAGTTTCTTTTTCCTCGCACGAATTTTTGAAATTTGTTTCAAATCCTGTATCTGAGTGGATGTAGAGGGTGGTTCAATACCGGAGCTGGATGGGGAAGTGGACATGATGGATGAAGATTTAATAGGGGTGAAAATATTATTGATGGTAAAAAGTACGGCATTAGACATAGGAATATGTGGCTGAGGCTCTGACACTGCAGCTGCTATTGAAGAGGTGGATAGTAAGAGCATATTAGTTTGCGAATCTCCGAAACTGTGGCACTAAAAACAGCGCAGATGAATCGTTATTTATGGACCGATTTTATAGTTCAAATATCCAGCTTTTATTGTGTTTAGTAGTTTCGGGCTATTGAAAGTTAAGATTAAGTTTTTGGTTGGTATAACTGAAGCATTTTTTTTTATTGTGATTCTTCTAACGTGAATCACACCCTGATTATAAAATCCATCGGAAATGACACCTCTGCAGGAATTGAAAGTTTTTTGTTGACTTATCGTTACCGTAGAATCTAGAAAAGATTTGATAAGTAAGAAACACTTTGTTTGCAGCGTAGAGCTTCTTTCGAGAAGTAGATCACCGGATGGTAAAAAGTTTACAGATTTAGGTTCACCATCTATTCCTATTATAGCTTTATTAATTGCAAATGATGATTTTGTTAACATATCATTGTTCGGTAAAGATATACGTAAAGCTCGGACATGCGTCACAATATTATCAACGTTAAGGTTGAATAAAGCAAGGCCTTTACCCGGGCACAGCTGCATTGGATCCATAAGTGCGAACATAACTTCGTCCTGGCTTGCCTTCACCCACCATGGAGTTCGACAAGAGAGGCAATGTGCCGATTATCTGGCAAAAACCAGGCACTGTGCTTACCTGGACTACACCCAGAATAGAGTGCTACAACATCAGGGCGAGGATCCAACGCGAAAACCCACCACCTCTTATCTGCAGCACTAACCCTACAGCAATGTCTTCGAAGAGTCTTATCACCAGCCGATTGACAGGAGCGAGCTGCTACCGTCTACAGCGAAGCGTGGGCCAAAGGGAACACAAAGGTATCTCCAGGACATCATTTTCCTCCTTACGGAACGCTGCACCCGTCAAACATGCGTGTTGGCAAACCAACGGTGTTAGTAGAAAACAAATAAAGCAACATAATCAAAATATTTAAAGAAATCGAAGAAAAAGAAACTAAATTAACGCAGTATAAAATGTAAACCAAAATATGTTAATAATAAATTGTAAATTTTTTCATAAGAAAGAATTAATCAATAATTTCAACTATGTACGTCTTAAAATATTTGTCTGTGGTCCCGACAAGAAAAGAAGAAATTCAATGACAAGAAAGAGGGTCGAAAATAGAGAAGGATCACCAGATACCCCGGGTTCATGACTCCCGTGTTTACCAAAGACATTAAACCCCTTGGGAAAAGGAAAACATCACTATACTCTATTTCACCTGAAGTTGGCAGCGTTGGGAAAGGTAGGAAATGTAACAATCCACTTGAAAAAGTAGTTCCAACATGTTTTGGAATGTAAAACAAAGCAAATGCACAGAAAATTGTTAAACAGTACCATGTATTACAGAAATTGTGGGTTTAAAGATATATTTTAGGTTAATCCAGTGCTTCTCAAACTTTCAATACTTGCGACCCAATATTCAATCACAATTTTCTCTCATCGCGCCCCCCTCCATACAATAAAGTATTGAATTCGATAATACGATACTTTGTCGCTAAAGGTACAATACGGCTTTAACCTCTTAGCCACCAACTTATATAAACGTTTTGCTCAGCCAGTGTGTAAATTGCCCCAGACGTATATATACGTCTTTCCGAAATATGTTCACTACTACCCATAAAATTATTCCGAAAACTTTGGAATGCAATAAAATGACCTTAACATTGTTTGAGAAGGATTTACTTATTTCAGAGGATTTTCTTACTTTCCCTTTCTCCCTCCCCCCAAATACACATGCGTCCCTGCGTGCAAAATGGTTGCATTGGGGATTGAATCCCGTAACTTTGAATCAGCAGTTAAGGGATTAATTATAAGCCGTACGTGATCCGGATAAGGGTTAATTTTTGCATATAATTATATATATAACCCCAACCGGTGCGGTCACTGGTAATTATTAAACTTGTTCTTAGATTAGTATTATTAAGATGATTATAAAGTACATTGTGCAGTACTGATACATTTATAAGTGTATTATATCAGTGTAAATGTATTTTTTTTTTCATTATGACAGAATGTATTTTGTTTGTTTTATTTTCAAAAAATTAATAATTTTTTGAAATAATCTTTTGTTTTAGACCTTTCAATATGCTCCACAGTTTGAGAAGCACTAGGTTAATCACATCTCAAAAGCATCTATTCTTTAATAACTGTGAACGAATACAGTAGAAAACAACGAGTTGTTGGAGTTACGCTTGGATGAAAAAACCGGTTTTCAAGATTACATTCTTCCGAAATATTCGCGCCAAAAATCAACGCCATTCTGTTTGCGACTTAGCTATCGTTCTTACGTAATATTTTCACATCTCGTGCGATATCTTTGTTCTTGTTTTTTTTTTTTTTTTTTTTTTTTTTTTTTTGACATTTTAAACATGTCTGAGATAAAACTGTCACCAACCTCGCTGTATAAACCATCGAAGCGAGGAATATCTATCAGAAGCGGAGCTCGGAAAAACATACTAAATGTTTATTCTAGTCCTCCAGACGAAAATCCGCAAGAATCTATCAGTGAAATTGTAAAAAAGGTTTCTGAACTGACTGGGGCGTTTCGAAGAGAACTGTTTATCGTTTAAAGAAGGAAAAGAAGACATTGAGTGATTTAAGTTCTCCTGGTAGAAAAGTACCCGGTGCCGTAGGGCAGCGTAGAAGGCTGGTAAATTATGACAACTTCACATTATCATGCATTCGGCGAAAAACTCATGGCTTTTTCCGTAAGAATGAGATTCCTAAGTTATTCACAGTTCTGAAAAAAATAAATGATGATACTAAGATTTTTTCGAAGAGCATTAGCCAAGCAACCTTGTACAGATTACTAAAGGACATGGGGTTCACATTTAAAAAAAGGAAAAGATAGGCTGTGCTTCTTGAAAAACAAGATATCAATTTAATGGCGCAGAAATTATTTACGAAAAATTAGGGAGGTAAGAGAAAAAAATGCACCAATATATTATTTGGATGAGACGTGGGTGAATGAAGGACATTCTGAAACTCGAGTGTGGCAAGACACAATCATCAAAAGCAGTTATGAAGCCTCATCTTCTAATTTAACAGTAGGTTTGACTGCGCCTAAAGGCAAAGAAAGGAGGCTTATAACTCATATTTGAAGTAAAGAAGGATTTCTTCGGGATGCGGCAGATATTTTTATTGGGAAAAAATCTGGGGACTACCATGAAGAAATGGATGGTAACCATTTTGAAAAATGATTTGAAACTGTCATTCCAAAATTGAAGCCCCAAAGCAGTATTGTAATCGACAATGCCTCCTACTATTCAGTGAAAAAAGAGAAAACTCCAACAAGTTCTTGGAAAAAAAGTGCAATTCAAGAGTGGTTGTCAGAAAACAAAGTGGCATGGAATCAAGATTTAATTACAATTGAACTTCTGTAAAAAGTAAATCAAATAAAGCATTTGTATAATGGTTACAAAGTGGAAGAAATAGCTGATAAGTTTGACCACAAAATTTTAAGATTACCCCCTTATCACTGCAAGCTTATTCTAATTGAGATGATTTGGAGCCAAGTAAAAAGTTGCATTGCAAAAGAAAATAAAACATTTAAAATAAATGAAATAAATGAACTTGTAACAAAGGGAATAGATCAGGTCTCAACTCAAAGTTGGACAAATTGCATCAACCATGTAATTAATAAAGAGAAAGAGATGTGAGAAGTTGATGAACTTGTTGATGAAATTTGGGGAAATCAGAATTTTATTATATCTGTGAGCAGTGACTCTTCGGATAGCGATTCAGAAATAATGAGTGCTGATGACTTGTAAAAAGAGTATCATCAAAAGTCCTCCTGTTAGCGTGGTATGGTAGTTTGGAGAGAAGGGTGCCAAAAGTGTTGTGCTTGTCACTTGACCATGGCTCAAAAATTACGTTGTTTTTCTTTAATAATTCAATATAAGTATATACATAATCAACTATTGAAACAGTTTTTTATGTAAATACTTATTTTGCATATTGTGGAGTGACATGTGGAACACGATCCTCGCCCCTCACTCTGGAAACTGTGCTTTAAATCTAATATTTAATGCACAGGCAAATGGTTCTACAATGGTAGGAGAAGGCCCGTGAAACGCCAGGCCATGCAGCAATAAATATCTGTGTACAAAAAAAAAAAAAAAAAAAAAAAAAAAAAGGTTGATTTAAGACACTTCTGGCCACCGTAAATGCAACACCAAGAAAACCAAGAGATAGCACAACAAAATTTATTTTGTAGATGACCAAGTATCAAATGATTAAATTTATAGACTTTTGTGAAGTGTGGTTCCTGCCAGAATTAGTAGCCAGAGTAGCCGCTATTGTTGGAGATCACCGCTGCCACATGCCTCGGCATTGATTCAAAGAGACTTCGGGTGAGTTCTTGGGGTACAGCAGACCAAGAAGCTTCAACACGTTGCCAAAGTTGATCTCGAGTGGAAGCTGGGGGTTTAATCAGGGTCAATCGTTGAGCAACCATGTACCACATATTTTCTATCGGCGAAAGATCCAGAGAGCGAGCTGGCCACAGAAGTAATTCAATCTGGTGATTAACGAAGAACCATTGGACAATGCGTTCCACGTGTGGTCGTGCATTATCTTGTTGAAATATGGCTGTGGCCAAGCCCTGAAGGTAAGGGAGGACAACTGGCTCCAACACCTCAGAGATGTAGCGCTAGCCATTTAAAGTACCGGTAATGTGTACTACAGGAGTGCGAGAGTGATATCCAATACCGCCCCATACCATAATACCCGGTGCAGGACCAGTGTGGCGGTGCATAATGAAGCTGTTCAGCATCCTCTCTCCACGGTGTCACCAGACTCGAATCCGACCATCGTGGGGTTGCAGACAGATGTGTGACTCGTCAATAAACACAACTTCACTCCATTCTGTTGCCCACTTCCTTCTTTCATCGCACCATTGGCGGCGGAGGCGTCTGTGATTCTGCGTCAAGGGTAGACCAAGCAATGGACGTCTTGCGGACGGACCACTCTGCTGTAAACGGCGTCGAATGGTTATCGCCGACACTGAATGATGCGTTACAGACTCAATGTGTTGTGCTATGGTTCGTGATGTGATTGAGTGATTCGTCACTGCCATGCGCGCAATTTGTCTGTCCTCACGTAAAGTGGTGCATTGAGGTGGATGCGATCAACCACATCGGTCCGTCGTACCCTTTTTCATCCAACGGTCACATATCCGCATTACAGTTGCTTGGTTTCGTCCAACACGACTACCGATTTCCCTGAAAGAAAATCCACAATCTCGGTAGGCCACTATCCTTCCTCTGTCGAACTCGGATACTTCATCAAAAGCTGGTCTCTCTTTTCTACGAGACATAACTGATCGTTTTTTGAAAAAAACACAATTGCCGAACTTGAAATCGTCGAAATCTTCAAGCCTTAAATAGCGCTTTGAGGTGGCGCCACAGGCGCGCTTGATGTGTGTCGGCGCTGAAATTCTAATCATTTGCATATCGCACCTCCGCTAATGCATGTTGTAAATTTCATGTTATTTGCATGCTTCCTTCAGGATGTTGCATTTACGGTGCCCAGCAGTGTATTTTAAATCAACTTATTTGAGTAAATCAAATTTCACAATTTTCTTAGACACAATGCTTTTAAAATATACATTATATAAAAAGATCCTTATCTTTATAATCTAAGTATCTTAATGTAAATCTTTTTTTGTGTAATGCTTTCGTTTTGATTCTAAGGGCTTCTTACATGGAGTATTAAATATACATATATAAATAATTTGATTTATGAATACCTAATAAAAGAACAATTGTCCCTTTAAAAAATTTTATGGGACCTTTTTACAATAAATTAAGTTCTAAATATCAAAATATACAATTTTTGTATTAAATTATTATAATAAATCTTTTTTTTTCTTGAAAAGTTATACTTATTGTGTGTGTGTGAGCTGAATTTATAAACTTTGCATATGATGTTAGTAACATAATTTTTGAAATATGCATAGATATTTTTTCCAGATAAACAATAAATTTTATAAAAGATTATAAGTTTTAATATTAATAAATTTTCCAAATTAATCCTCAAATTCTATTATATGCTTCTGTATAGCTTTAGCTTACGTACATAAACGGCATTTACATGTAATGTGAATAATAATTACAAACTGATTTAAAACAGTAATAATGGAAAAAAGATGATTAGTTATTTATAAACAAGATGGAAATTTGTATTTTATAAACAGATGTAATAAATGAAATTATGAAACTAAAGAGAGATATATGAGCCGTTTATTTTGAAAGTGGCATAAGTCACTTAAAAAAATCAAGTTAATGATAGCATGTGAATTACAATTTAACCGTATTTTTTCATTTAAAAAAATGCAATAAACATGTTGAGAACCATTGATATTTTATTCGAGAAAAGTTTTGCTGGTTAATTAATCAAAATTTTTAAACATATTGAAACGCAAACCCTTAAATACCTCGATTAAAAAAATACTATTATAAAAAACACCTCATACAATTTTAATGAACAAATTTTTCAAGAGCATTTTTTTTTCTCACCAAATATGGAGAATTTTATTTGTTATAGTTACACTCTTCTCCTAGAGAAACCCGGTAGCGGCTGTGTGATTTGTTCATCGTATCCTTCTCATCGCTGCCAACTTAAGGTGAAACGGAGTATAACGTACCTCGGGATCGGGACCCCTGTACTCACCTAAAAAAGGTGAGCCCCTTGAGGGTCAAATATCCTCTGAAAGCGGAAGTGAAATATTACTTTAGTGGCTACAAGAAAATGTCAGGATGTCTTTACACTAGACATCAACAAGCTTGACGAGGGGCATAGTTTGACGAGTGCTGGACGATAGTTTGGAATTGACAAAAGTGTAGTTTCAAGAGCTTGGAAAGCTTTAGAAATAACAAGTACAGCTGTAAGAAAAGTTGGCAGTAGTTGGTCGAGAAAGGCAACGGCAAATGATGACCAGTATATCATTCTGCAGATGAAACCAGACATCAGACAACATTGCTCAGCAGCTGAGTTTACGGCAACCAAAAGACAGGTATCACGGCTTACTGGGGCTAAATTTCTACATAAAGACGTCCTACTTACCCGTCGTACTAAACGCTACATACCATTAACAGCAGCCTATGAGCAGTATGGTTTATACCTATGTCAAGAACACAAACACTTTCCATCTCATGAGTCAAGTTCTGCTTACTGATGTGAGAACAATTTGAATCTGAGAATCTGATTGATTCTCAGCTCCAAATGCTGTGGCGAGATAGGGACATATTTTTCACACTGACACATTTGGGGAAGAGCCCATTAGGGTAGTTTTGGAGTACTTGTATGGCGAGGCATTATGTTGAAAGAATGAATGGAATTCTATATTTTCAACTACGATTGCCGGAGATCAATACAGCAATGGAATTATCCTCCCACAAGTGTGTTTGTTCCAAAGTGCTATTGGTGCAAAATTTTTTTTGTAAATGACAATGCATGCCCATTCAGGACTTTTGATATTGAGTAATTTTAAAAATGTGACAATATCTGCAAAATGGATTGCCCTGCGTGTTGTCCTGATTAAATTCCATAGGACATATGTGGAACATTTTGGTTAGATGCCTGGAAGGAAAATCGTGTCCTCTGAAAAACAGCAGGAATAGGTGTTCCTTAAGATTGGCAATTACCTCAAGAATAGCTAGATAATCTGATATTGAGAGTATGAGCAGATGGTGGGATACAAACAATGTAGTTTGGGAAGGTTACATTCTTTATTAAGGAAATTTGTTTTCTGCACTTCCTCGTGGACAGACAATATTTCTTACTAAAACCAATTTCGTCAATAATATCTTTCTCTGGTTTGTTCCATAAAGTATGTGTGCAATTCATTTTTAGCTCTATATATTATGCTTTTATCAATCTAAGTGCTATATCGTGCTTCTGTAGTGGGAATTTCATGTCACGCAGCTCAATTTTTGGAATTACGGCGCAATATGAAAAGTTGCTTGAATTTTGGACACTAGGGTAGCTTTGTTGTTATTAAGAAAAAACATTTTCTCTTTTTTAAATAATATTCGTTTTTACTTTTTTTATAAGTTGCATACANATGAGCAAGAATTTGCGTAAAAATAATTTTTAAAATAAACAAAAAAAAAAAATATTCTGTTTGTTTATTGAATATTTTTTAACTTGATTTTATTTCTAGAGAATTCATTTAGAATCAATCGATCTCAAATGTTAACATATGAATTTATATTTAATAATAAACACTATTGCGAGTATAAACATCAAATCACAGTATTATTGAAATCTCAAATCATTTTACATTTAAGTTATTGATTCCTAGAATGTTAGTAAAGTAATAAGTTAGAAATGGAATTTGTTTTATTTTCTTTTGTCCTTTTCGTTCATGGCAGCAAATTTATTTAAATTGAAGTTTACTAAATTCCTCTTCTAAGAATTTGTGCATTCACAAATATTTATTCTACATTTGAATGTAAGCAACTTTATATTTGAATTACAAATACCATATTATTATCTGGACACATGCCTTCGAATTGCAAGATTTTACAATAGAAAAATTGATGAATTTTTTTATGGTGGGAAGTCATGTCCCTCCGAGGTACCTTGTCAATTTTGAGAAAATAGATTTCTCGTGGTCTAATGCTAGAGAAAACGACAGTTTCTTGATCCTCGTTCTGTATTGAATTTTGTATGAAAACTTTTCTGGTGTTACAGGAAGAATATGTATTTACTTTTGAAGAGAAGGAACAAGACCGCTGTTTATTGAAAACAGTTTTATAAAAATGATAATAATAATACTATTGGTGCATGTGTGTGTGGTGTTATTCAAATAATTCTGGAGATCAAGGTTTGTCTTTTCCTGGATTTAATGAAAACAATAATAAATATAAATAAAACAAAACTTAATAATTTTAAGGGGACACTGTATGATTCAATTGACCAAAATCGGTCAAAAAATCAAATTTAATTTTTTTAGTCTAAATTTTTCTTTATATATTTTTCTATAACGTCACAAAATTTGAAAGCTCTAAATTTAAAAAACGCAGAATTATAATAGCTTTCACGTACGTTTTTATTCACATCCCTATGGCAAATCAAAACTTTAAACTGACTTATCTCAAAAAGATAAAGTAACTAGTTTGTCTTCATTTAAAATACTAAGACTTTTTTTCTATTGCGCCTAATGCTTTGAAATTTTTTTTACCTATTGCTAATAGTTCAGGTAACAAAAGTTGGTATGCCTTTTTGAATCAAAGCAATATTTATTTTTTTAAATAATTGAACTCAGAATTAATACCTTTTTTAAGGAACTTTCAATAAATATTCATAAAAAGAAGTATTGTATGAATACCAATCAAGTTAACGCAAAACCTATACCAACTTTTATTACACATAGTTTGACGTACTTGTAAATCAAATTTTATGCATGTACGTACATTTTTGTAGGAGGAGTAGCATTTTAAAATCACTTCAAAAATTTTAAGTTTTTTCTCTAAAAAATTACATATATATTACCTTTTATGAAATTTTGAGCACAAAATCTGTTTAACATAATATATATTCATAGGAGGCAACCAAAAAATTTTTAAAAATCCTTAAATTAAAAATTTGGGGGTAAATCGTACCATGTCCCCCCTTAACAAATTAAATTACGAAGTAAAAATATTAGACTGAAATATACTGTAGAAAAACCCGAAGATTCGAGATAAAAAATTATAGTAAGCAACGGCACACCTATTTATGCCGAAGCCAAGTTCAAGATTAACACAAAATATCCGAGATAAACAACAGCACCTAGTAACGCTGAAGTAAAGTTCCAGATTTACACTCAGGGAGAATCCGTTACATATGGTTTTCGTCGAGAATGGATCACGTGGGGACTGAACGTGGTGACAGCTACAATCCACCCACGCAGAACCACCTGGCCCATATGATTCACAACAAGTTTTGATGATTTCAAATAGGGATATCCTATATATCCGCACAAAAAGAAGGGTAACAAAATTGTTTCGCACGAAAACAATGTTTAGTTCATATAAAAGGAATTTTTTATTGAACATTTTGTTAATACCTGGAAATAAGATTTTTCTATTGTGAATATTTAACAACACATATTATAAGAAAAGTTTCTTGTTGAAATGTACATTCTAGTAGAATTTAGTTACTAATTTAAACCAAAATTCATTGATTTTCTTTTTTTCGTACTGTATTATTATACAGTATAATTCGGGACATACGTATTACATCGTCGACCAGTTTTTTCATATCAAAAGACATCGCCAAATGCAACGATGTGCAGCCATTAGTGAAAAACCACTCCAACGCATGCTTAAATATAATAGTAACGATAACAAAATTTGGCTATGTAGTATTTTAAATTTGAATATCCTTCGATTTAGCGAAATTTGTCGATGATAAAATACACCTAACTACCTATAACTATTATTAGACATTTGTATACTATACTAATTTTGTGAATTACAGCAAAATTTGTATTGCCATTTAAAGGTGAGGCTTGTTCTTTAATGAAATTAGAATAAGGCTAGAAACCTATCCATTGTAATGGGAAACTCGTTCTCCTTTGGTTGGAACGTAAAAATTATTTAAAGCTCTAAAATCGTTGAAAATAGTTTAAGCCTAAGTGTAAGCAAATGCAGACATTCAGATTAGTTTTTAACTGATTTGAGCAAACGTAATTCTCAGAAAGAATAACCATACTGTCAGTCTATTGATAACTGAAAATATAATTATTGCATTTAAAAAAATATTGTAATATCCATTTTTAATAGTAAAACTGTTCATGAAATGATTATCAACAATTATACTGCCCAATATAAAAAAAAACCCTTCGTCCATTATTTCTGCATGCAATTAACAACTAATTTCATAGCTCTTAGGACTCCGTAATTATTAACAAGGACTTATTTAAAAATACTCAATGATGCGTAACTTTAATACAAGGAGCATTTTTCTTCAAAATGCATTGCAAACAACTTGTACATTTTTATTATTAT
>BMAV01022141.1:0-32548 GCA_019973955.1 Trichonephila inaurata madagascariensis | reverse complement strand
AAATATCAAACTCAAGGATAAATTCAACCATGAATAAATGATATTTTAAAAGGCTGATGATAAAACACGCTTTTATTGTAGGTCGAACTAAAAAATGAAAAATAAATTATATTTTAAAGAAACTAAAAAACACGCTTTTATAATGGATCGAACAAAAAAGTCATTGGGGAAAAAGGGTGGAATGTGCTTTGTACTACATTTTTGCACTAACTCAGCATTTCGGAACAGAACAAGAAAAATTATAACAATATAGAGCACTCCACGCCTTTACCCTAATGACATTAATTTTCTCGTTAACCATTTTATTTTTTTATTAAGAATTATTTTTTTTTACTTTTTAGTTCGACTCGCTATAAAAGCGTGTTTTTTAGTTTTTTTAAAAACCATAATTTTTGTGTGTGTGTGTGTTATTTTTTTCTTTAAAATTTTACCAATAAAATTTATTTGCATATTCTTATAATATTATACGAATAAAAATAATCTGTGTTGAAAATTTCGATCAAAATGGTATATTTGCAAGGGCAAAATTGACTATAATGAACAATTAAAATCCATACTTGCTTCCCATTTCAAATTTATACTTTGTCGCAGCCCGAAGGTCGCAAGTGTAAGAGGATTTGGTAAAGAAGCAGACATGATCTATAAAAATTGCTACTTTTATTCGGTCTTCAGCACTTTATGGAAATACACAACTTTATAGCTTAACTCTCGGAGCAATCTAAAATCCTAATACTTAATCTAATACATAATATTGTTTAAGCGTCAAAATTACCCGTGGTGATTGGTATCCGATGATACGGTGCCGCACTGATAAGAGATACCAGTTTCCGGGGAATGTACTAGGTCTACAATGGAAAAACTCCAATCCACAGCCCATTAGAAATATAAATAAAAAAATATTTTTTTAAAATCACTCACAGCTTCAGTTGATGCTCCTTATGACGATTCTTTTCGATCACTTTTAGCTCGGTCAACTCCAATGTATTTACTCCTACGACTCCTGGTGGATTTTACGGCGAATATTAGTTTCAAAACGCGTGACCTCCCTAGTTGCAGTTCATCTTTTATTATTCTTAGATTTCCCGCTTGACGATCAAGGTTTAACCATCAATCTCATATACCTAATGTTAGGGTTTAAATAGTAGTTACATTCGCATAAAATCAAGCCATCTCTACGGAACGCGGTTTTTAAACTAAAATTACAGTTAAAGAATCTCTTCACCAAGAGATTGTTATGTAACAATTATTTCAAATCACACTTGATCGAGAGTTTTGCTCTCTGATCAAGACAAAAAACTCAGCGAGAGAGAGTTTATGAATTTATCAGAGAGAAAAAAGGCAAAATGTAATTAAACAAAATTAAATTTTTTTTTTTTTGCAGAAACATTTCATGCTAAGAAACTGGAATTACTTTCTTGCCACCCCCAATAATATGAAGAAATTTCAATCATCGGGTAAAAGTGCACAGGGAAAGAGAAAATGAAATTACGAATGTGTATGAAGTTATATGGTGATTAAAGGATACGAGGGGGAGTCGGAAAATAAGTTTTCCCTGTCGACTGTGGTCAGAGTTGTATATGAAAGTAAAAAAATAGAATGAGACAGTAAAGATATGACAACTTTATTTTTATACATATGTACCAATTATTTTGAGACATTTGTCATACCACTTGATAAGTTTCAAAAGTCCCCCAGAAAAAACTCAAGGCTAAGCAGCGGGGCAGTTGTGGTTAGCCTTTTTAAATCAAAGCAACATTTTATTTTAAATAATTAAGGTAACCGTACACTTTCGAAGAAAATCTTTTGAAAAACGTAATATTTGCTATTTAAACACTTTTTACTGATGCAATATAACTTAAAACTTTGAAAAATACATTTAATATGTTACTTGTAGTATATAAAAAATTTCAGGGAGTAAAACATAGAGTAAATAATAATTAAAAAGATTATCAGAATAACGCACAAACTCAAATGTAAACAAAAATATCACTTTTCTGTAATTTTGGTGTTGATCACCATAACAGTTTTTAGAGCTGGTACTATTTTCCTGATGATAATCAATTTAGTACAATTTTTACCAAGGTTCAAGTAAGAGAACATTGAAAACTCATTAAAAAATATATATACCTTATGATACCTTAAATGATATATACCTTAGTCACACACACACACTAAAAACGTATCAACTATATAATTATGAAAGTCGTAGAGGTTTCTTAAATCTATAAATCAAATGTACTTATAAAATTTAAACTAATTTGGTTCACAATTTTTTCTGATATTTACGTTGTCAGATGCCAATACGTTAAAAAACTTCATTTTAAAGTAAATCAGAAATAAATTTTGTGAACTGCAATTTTTAATATTAAACACAATTAGATCTGCTTAAAATGCTCCTGATTTATAAATAATTCCCTATTTGCTCTCCAAAACATTGATTTTTTTTCCTTGTAGCCCTTAAATTTACATTGTTCTACATTTGGTGTTGAATATCGTTCTGCGTCATTAATTCTATTGATGTCAAGATGTTTGTACGATTTTAAAGTAAAATAAAAAGGAGTTACATTAAGTTTTTTTTTAAATGTCAACACAACCCTTGCATCCATCATTAAATTGTATTAAAACGTCCAATGCAGTAATGCCAATAATACAATGCCAAGTTTTGAGGCACACGAAACCTTCTTTCGGTACTCTATGCCATATAATGCCATAAATACACTCATTTGGATTTTGTGATTTGCCATGCAGGCATTTAGTATAAGCAGTTTTTGGTACATAATTCTAAATATGTAGGTTTAATCATGTTTAGCGCTTCATTTGAAAAGCCTCTATATTTTTCTTTTGGCTTTTTGCCGCAAGACAGTGAAGCTGGTAGTAGCACCAATTATCTTTACCGATGGGACACTGCCCATGAATCGGTTTCTCGAGACTTGACGAGCAATGAAACAGGGCCGCAACAACATTTTGCTGAAGACCGAACCGGTTTCCAACATTGCTATGAACAGCAATCCCATATTGTTTTGCAATCGGTCAACAAAAAAAAAGAGTCGGTAAGTTTGCTTTGAACAGACATATTTTTATTTTTCGACTTTAGTTTGCGCAATCTCGCACCTAGTTTCTTTTGAACATCACCGGTGCGTTCATATTTTGTGACGCCATCTTTCCCGTAAATATCTTTGACACTGATAAAGCCCTTAGAATCCCCGTCACCATAATAATGTACATATTTAAGGCTTCGTTTGACAATAGAAAATTGGAAGATTCTAGTAGCACCAACAGCTTCCATTTTTAACGCAGAGCCTTGGAAATTGCAATGGCAAGCGTGATCTGCTTCAAAGGTTTACGACTCAATGCTTCTAGGCATTTTAGAAATCTTTGTGCAAGTGGAACAATATCACGGCATTATTTTAATGTCCATAATTTTACCAGTGTCAACTCACAAAGCTGCGACACACCCATTCATGGAAGTGTAACCTCTACGCTGCCACGTTCCATCAACTGAAACACCACATTCAACTATTTTATTTTTAGAAGGATGTAGCACTAACAGTTTAGAAGCTGCGTTTTGCATTCATAGTTTACTAACTTCTAAAATCACAGACATGAGTTTATTCTTATAATTAGTGTACGCAGTTTTACTGTGTGAGCTTGGGTAAATTTAATGTACCACATAATTTAAACTCAGCAAAAAAACCTTTCTCAATTTGTGTGTTCCATACCATAAACAAATCTTGTATTTACTTCAGGACAGTTTAAAATTTTCTTTGAACAAGAAAATCCTGCGTAAAAGTCAGAATGCTTACACCTTATAGCAAAATTTGAGCACAAACCATATCTAAAATCCTCAGAAAGCAGTAAACCTTCTTGGATACATCTTAAGCAACACAGAGTTGTAAAAACAAATTTAAAAGGACATCTACATCAATTATTCTGTTACCAGTAAGTGGTTTATGTTCATATTCCACTATTTATTCATCAAAGACAGGAGGTACTTTAATTTTTGAAGAACTGGCTTTGGTATATGTTGAACTGCTTTTCTTTGAATGTTTATTGTTAGATCCATTACCTCGCGCGAAATTGGCGTTTTCTCTTTGCACTAATTCTACGTTTAGCATTACCCACTTTAAATGAAAAAAAAAAATTAAATTTTCAGCAATAAAAAAAGGATTAAACAGAAACTTATAAAGAGCTACGCAATCATAAGGAAATGTAAATAAACAATAAAGCACTCTACTTTCCTGCCAGATTCTCGATAAAGATGTCAATAAAAACCTGTTGCCAATTATACTTTTGATGATTCTGAAAACTCAAATTCATATTTTAAAGTGTTTAAATTTCCTACTATTGTGTATTTAAACGATACTTTGAAAAATAGAAATGTAAGCAAACATTTTTTTTTTACTTCCGCAATGCAGACTTGTACTTCCGGTTTCAAAAAGTAGCTATTGAGTAAAATTCAAACCCCATAACTTAAGTTCTAAATAAGATAGAAACAAAATTTAAACACCCCATTTTAAAGAAAAAATTTCATATTTTAAAATAACATCAAAATTTAAAAAATCCAAAATTTTGACTAAAATGACGTTCTGAAGGTGTACGGATATCGTAAATTTAGAATTTATTAATTTTTTATGGAATTTTCAATAATCATGCATAAAAAGAAGTATTGTACAAATAACAATCAGGTTACCACAAAAACCACACCAATATTTCTTAGACACAGTTCAACGTTTTTGTAAATCCAATTTCATGTGCGTACGTCAATTTTTGATAGATGAGTAGCATTTTAAAATAGCAATTTTTTTTTTTTTTTGCTTAAAAATTAAATGATTAGCCTTTTTATGAAATTTTGAGCTCAAAATCTGTTTTACATAATGCATACGCATATGGGATAACCAAAAAAGATTTACGAAAATCATTAAATTAAGAAATTTTGTGTAAATCGTACCATGTCCTCTTAATTTTAAAACATAATTATTACAATTCTAAAAAGGATACGTCTATAATGTCACCACATATTATTCATGCCATCAACTATGAATTTGATTTGTGTCAGCGCTTGCCAAACTGTTACAGTCCTCTTGTCCAACCTTGGATTCGTTTCCTCTCTCTGGTACGACTGAAGACCTACTATGTAGAGGGAGTGACACAAGTTAAATTATAATAAGCTCACGTTGGCGTGGTATAAAGCGTTGGCGAGTGGCGTGCAAGATTATATATCGTACACTTAAGCTCACTGTGGTTAAAAATAACGAGGTCCACAGTCAATAGGCTTCGTGCCACTTTTAAATGTGACACAAATGAGTAATCAATCAAAAATGGCTAGTTAACCAATTTAAGAATAGTGTTACAATAAAAAATTATTTAAGTACAATATTTTGACAAAAAATGAACATAGAATGACCCATTTTCAAAATAGTCTCCTTTTGTGAAAAATGCTTCTATTATATATAATAATATTTTGCCTGTATACAGCTCAGACCTCTGTACAGAGGCTCAACTAGAATTTTTGAAATATATGACTTGGAAGTGGGCTTATCCATGTTTTACGACAACAGAGCGGAGAATTTTTAAGATAAAAACGCCGATAATTATTTCAATGGGTTGTAACTCTGAAAATAATGTGAACTTTTCAAAAATCATAGTTAAGCCTCTGTACAGAGGTCTGAGCTATATACAGGCAATATATTATTATAATAGAAGCATTTTTCACAAAAGGAGACATTTTGAAAAAAGGTTATTCTAAGTTAATTTTTTGCCGAAATATTGTATTTAAATAATTTTTTTTTGTCATAATGTTCTTAAAATAATTTTATACATGTATTCTAATCTAAATGATACTAAATATCATGAAAATTATCCATTTACGTGCCTTTTTAAAATCACGGTTCCGGACGTAGTCGGATACCTTAAAGTGAATAATCTCGGTTATATTTTTTAAAAAATGTAAGTATTTAGCCATTTCAATAACGAATGTTTTTTTTCTAAGATGTGTGTTTAAATTTTTCAAAAGGGACTATACTAGGTTAATTTATGTATATTAGTAAAATATTAATAATGGATTCAAGTACTTGCATTTTATCGCAACAGTCTCCAACTCTATTAGTAAATCGCAAATTTGGCAACACCGATCTCCTATGTGCTGTACGCGCTAAGTTGGCACAACCAGGTGCTTCGTTTCATATAATATCTCCAATAGGTTGCGATAATACGTAAATATTTGAATTCAATTTATGTTAGTTTGAGTTATATGCGTTTCTGATTTTTTTTTTATCATTTTCCTTTAGTTTTGTACTTTTGTTGGTGTGCTTTCCGATAAAAATCTCTAAAAAAGAACTTCCAAAACTTATTAATTCATTGAATATAATATAGTAAATTCTAGTTTAGCATATACATTTTTAAATTTAAATAAATTTCTTATTCGACACCGGAAGCAAAGTAAGCTTTCGTGCATAATGCAGTACAAAACGAATGGTGAGGATACGAAATCTTTCAATTTGTACACGAAAATCGTTTGCTTAAAATTGACAAGTTAACTCTCAGGGATTTGTGTTCAATCTTCAAAGAGTTTTTGGTAACTTTTTATTTATAAGATATTATAATTTTTGAATATAATTCCCATATAAGATTTGAGTTTTTGGCCTTCAATTGTAGGATTTTTTTTGAATACGTGAATCCTGAGAATATATAGAATTTTAGAAACCTCAACTTGAATAAATTTGATGCCAAGAATTGACGAAGAAAATATAAAAGGAACGAAATACAATTTTTTTTATTAATTTTCCACCAGTATATAGTATCGCAGAAGAAATTGTAGAAGGAATGAAAATTGTACGCTTTTTACATTCTGCAGTTTGCTTAAATTGCTGCAGGGAATAAAGTTTGAATAACAATTTTTTTTTTGGAGGGGGTGGGAGTATTTTATTTTTAAAGAAAAAGGATAGTATAAGAAAACGAAATAAATTTAAATTTTTATTTTGAGACACGTATAAGCGGGCTGAATTTAATTTGGAACTATGTTTTTAATGACTAATTAACTCAATAATTATTTAATTACTTTAAATTATCATTTAATTATAATCTAATATATAAAAATAATAATAAATAATAAAAATATAATGTTTTATATGTAGGATTCCAAATATTTTACCACGTCACAAAGAAAACATATATAAGAAAATCAAAATAAATATTTTTTTCCTTCCTGTAAAATTTCAAATTTCAATTTTTTTTTCAGAAATAGTTTTTTTCCAACTTTTTTTCGGTGATACATTTGTTCATAAATCTATTCAACACTCTCCTTTATATTTCTTTTTTCTCAAAAGAGAGCAACGTAACTTTAATACACACAGAGAGTAAATAAAAACTTTAATACAAAGCGCAATTTTATGAAAAGCCAAGAGTTGGGCGATAACTGGAAATTTTCAGTCAAATATTTTGGTGGATTGGATATTATTTTAATTGAAGGTTTACCACCAGTTCATTCTACACCCATCTATATGCAACCAAAACAGACCATCGTTGGACCGATTTTATGGCGAAATCTAAAATTTTATGAACTAAATGAAATCATGCGTCAAGCGAATCAACAATTTTCTTCTATACTTACAAAAATTGGAAACGGCAAACAACTGGATAAAATGGAAATAACTCTGATTGAGTCTCGTTTTTGTACCGTGGAAGAAGCTGAAGATGTCCTCAAGGTATACGATTATTCAGCACTAACAATTCCGTCAATGAGTATAATAATAAAATATTGAAAGCATATGCGGACAGAAAAATTTCAACTGCAAAAGATGTATATATCGGTTGTACTTCAAAAGAACAAGAAACTTTCGTGCGTCAAAAATTACATAAGATGTCATTAATTGATACAAATGGATTGCCTTATCAAACAGTCAGTTTATGTGAAAAATATTTATTACATGATTACTACAAATATTGATTTGACAGATGGATTGGCAAATGGTGCAGTTGGAAAGCTAGTTCATGTAGAAACAAATTATGAAGGATTAGTTAAGACAATATGGCTTGAGTTTCCAGATTTACCTCAAGTAAGGAAAAAATTAAGACGCAAAGCAGCAGGTTAGACGGCAGAAATTAAAGTCAGTAGAATGGCTGTACCAATTTCTCGTACTGAGATCTTCCAATATTCCACTCAACAATAACAAAACAATATTTGTTAAACGTACGCCCGTTCCGTTGATGTGTGTATGTGCTACAACAATTCATAAATCTCAAGGCAACACATACTCAGAAATTGTTTACGAATACGATCGACGTCACTCTGAATCATTATTATACGTTGCTTTATCACGTGTAACGAGTATTGAATAATTATATATTACGACAAAAAATAATGATAAAACATTTTACCATTGTCGAAGACGATCGTCATCAACAATTGATTTGCAAGAGGAATTTAAACGACTTTCATGGAACAAACTACAAACTATGAATGAAGATTTGATTAATTTTATAACGAACAGACAAGGCTTATCGATTTTTACTTTTAATTGCCAAAGTCTTACAGCTCACGCTGTAGACTTACAAGATTCAGTAATAAGAAATTCAAATATCTTAGTTTTATCAGAAACTTGGCTGGACAATGAAAGTGATACATCTATTCCTAATTTCAACTGCATTGTGAAGTATTAACGACCAAATATGAGAGCAGGAGGAGTTGTGATATATCAAAATTCTAGAGATGCTGTTAACATTATAACTCCATCCATGGATTGTTCTGTCAGTCAATCCAATATTTATGGTACCATACAATCTTCAGTGGGGGATTTGTGCTTGGCTGAATGCGTAATAGATAATGGACAAAAAATTATAATTGTAGCAGTATATATTACTCCGAACAAAAAGTTGGATGACACACATTATAGAGTTCCTTCATCTATCATTATTACCATACACATCAAGAGGTTCTGCATTACTTAATAAAAATTATGACAAAATACCTATGATTGTAAGTAGAGATTTTAATGTCAATTTTGCTTTAGACAAATCTCTACAATTGACTGAATTTTTAAAAGACAAGTTCACCTTATCCCTACAAAACAACAGAATAATATCAACGACAAAATCAAATACTACGATTGATGCAGTCTTTTCGAGATACTTAAGCGATATTGAGTGCAAAACCTATATTTCTTACTTTAGTTACCACAAGCCTTTAATAGCAAAAATATGTACTGAAACACCCATAAGTTAAATTTATGCAATAAAATTTTTTTTAGTATTACGTATTGAATATGAAAATTTTGTTGATAATAAATTTGTTAATTATATATAAGATTATTTTAAAATAAAAATTATACAATTCAATACATACAAATCAAAGAAGTTAACTTCTACCGCGTGTTCACACTGATACACGCAAATTTTTTTATAGGTCATCTTATTAGCTTTATAAAAATACCAAGTTTTTTACTTTTCATTCACTAGGACAAAACCTACAAATGTTTTATTAAAAGCAGATACCACATAACTTTACATAAGATGTCAAACTTTAAAATGTTTGTTTGTTTATTTAAAATGTTTGACTCGAAATGTGTTTTTGTCGAATAGTTCAAAAGGGTAAAGCGATTGCTCACAAAGTTTTTTAAATAATTTGCTGAAATTTTGTGTGTATGTGTTTTGTATAAAAGTAGAAGTGTTTTAATCTTCAGATTTGTAAATCACTGCTTTATTACAAAATTTGCAGTTCTTTATGTGAATATAATCCCTGTTTTCTTTAAACAATTTCATATAATATTTAAGATAAAGTGCTGTAATTTTTGTAAAAATTGAAATATCTCTTACCCTAAAAGTCTTTTCAAAAAGGAATAGCAAAGTAATACATCAAATTTGAAAAACCGAGAATTTGTTCAATTGCTATTTGTACAAAAAGGGTACCGTTTATATGTAATTTTTTGTCAACTTTTACCCATTTTTTCCCATTTCAATAGGAATAGTTTATTTTTCCCTTCTTAATTTTAGCCTTTTTTTTCTGAAAATGTACTAAATAAATCTAAGAACCACAAAAAAATCTCCATATCTCCATTTTTTTTAAAAAAAAGTTGTTGTAAGTACTTGGATACCTTAAACTCTAAAATTTTGTAAAAAAAGGAAGAAATGATGATAAAGAAGTGTAGTTTACAAGAATGAGCTCACCAGGAAGTCGAAGTTTTTAGCAGCAAAATATTTTTAGTCGCTCACGAATTCAATAAAAAATGTGTGTTTTCTGTAATAAGCTTAATTTAAAATAGCGCATCTCCACAATGACTATGTTCAGCTGGTCTCACTCTAGTCGATTTCTGGTTGCGAGGCTATTTGAAATCTCTTTTGCACCACATATCCCCGCCAACTACAGTGAGGATTTTGCAATTCATTCCGATATGTTGCATTCAGCTGTAACGAGCATTGAGAGCTCGCCTTAGTTGGGTTGGGCAATGTTCTGAAGATGATGCTAAATAATTGTTATTATAAGAATAAATGAATGAGGCGCACTGTTGTCTAGTACAATATGTTTTATATTGTCATCGCGAAGCGCGCGAGCGCCCTCTACTAATTTTTACTTTAATACTACTAATAATATTACTACCTCTACTAATTTTTTACTCTAATAATACTACTACCTCTACTAATTTTTTACTTTAATAATATTTTTGACTAAAAATTTTATTGCCTGTAACCCCTTCAGGACCGGCGAAAGGAGAAAGAAACCCTTCCTCAGACCCGTAAATTCTGAGAGTATACGCACGCATGGGACCGGGCAAATTTCACTGCTAAGCCTTATCTTATTTAAAAATTCATATAAAATCTTTAATACTAACTTTAATACGCTAAAATTTACAATTTACTATCATTGATCATTTCTAAATTTTCAATACAAAAAGTTTCGCTACATTAAAATAAAAGTATGAATTTTAAAGAAAATATTTTCATTTTAACTAAAAAGTACTCTTTTCACTCTTTTTGCCATGATGATTAAAATAAATCAAATTTACAAAATACTATCTGGAAAATCCCAAACTATAAATGTATTCTCACATCAACTTGTTTAGGCTTAACTGATACAAATCTTTTAAATAACAGCTAGTAATTTTTTTTTTAAATATTTTTACTTAATCAAAGTAGTAGTACTTAGTATCAAATTAGTATTATATTTTCTGTTCTTATGGTTATGACAACTCTGTTTACAATAACAACGAAAAAGAATCGTTTGTTCTTACTGAATTAAAAATGATTCTCTATGAAAGCAAACGATTCTTTTTCGTTAAAAATGAGTCGTGCTAGTTTTATGAATATCTGCTTTTTAAACGTTTTTGAGAATAAAAATTATTGTTGTGGTACTGAACAAAATAAAAATAAACAAAAATAAAATAAATACTGAAACTATTATTATGAATGTCAGATGCCCAGTAAATTAATAAGCTTTCAACTTAGTCAAACTATATACAGAAATCCAGAGTGCAATAAATCACGAACCTTTACATGTCCGATTCACTCCAAAGAGTTAAACATGTGCAGTTGCTTACACTCATACATATTCCGGATCTAATTAAATAAAACTCGAAGCCGAAAACACATATTGAATTTCAAAATTTTGGGTAACAGAATTCGAAAAAAAAAAAAAAAAAAATACAACGGAATTTAACCGCCATCTATCTGCAAAAATTAATGTAAAAACGTTTCAAACTCAGATCACATGATTACGTGTGGTTATGGGCCTCAGAGAAGGGAAAGCGCAATCACATATATGATACCGTGGGCACTGGAGGAAGGAATGGCTACAAGTATCTGACTTTTTTGTGAGCCCTTATCATCTTTTTTTCCTTTTATTTAATGAATTTTTAAAAATCGAACTAACTTTTGGTTAACTTCGGAACTTTTCTGATATCATTAAAATAGTAACGCTTTTGATGTTCTTGGTAGTGTTTAAAAAATTTTTTTATATTACTTTTATAAAACAGAACCTTTCTAATTTCAAGAGAGAGAGAGAGGCTATATTTAAAGTTAAAAAGACTGTATAAATGCTACGTGAGTGCAAGCTTGTTCACTGAACAGACAATTATTTGTGAAATTTATAAGCAAAGAAAATATTTCTTCTTTTCTATCACTAACATTTAACAGTTCTTGAGAATCATTACTGGCGGCGTATGTTTCAAAGATTTTCTTCGATTTATGTAAATGCAAGATTATATTATACTTTCCATTCTTGCGGTTTTTATATAGTTTAGACTCCTTCTCCATCAAGTGCCATGGCTCAGCGCCAGTATTCAAGACGCTGAATATTCTTTTTGCCTTTACTACTGTTCATAGGAAGTGAACAGCCCCCGAGTAAAAATGATTTTGAAACACTATTATGTTCCATAAGTAAGTTTCGTTCGCTGAATTAATTGTTTGCGGTATTCCATTCTTCTCTTTCTAATAATTTATTCGTTTTAAAGCCATCCAAATCGTGTTTGTTGTCTGCACGCTTATATGAAAGTAAGTGAACATTAGAGGGGCAAAACTTTTTAAGATTCAACATTCAGTTTAGATGCAAAGAAAGCAGCTGCTAAGCTAGAATGTTATCATTCTTAATTGTTCTTCCTCTTTAATTTCTGAATTTGACAAATGTCTAACATGTGTGTGTGTTTGAAAGTTTGGAAACGGTATAACGTACTTTTTATAGATTAAAGTAAATAAATCTATATAAAATATGTTTATAAGACAGGTAAAAGAGACAGTATAATCGAAAAACGATATATGTTGTATTTTAAAACTTGAATTCAACTAAAATTGCCGTTTGGAATTTCGATAAAAAAATTTTGATGTGTATGTTATGCATGAATTGATAGTTCAATAAGAGTTAGGCTCAATATTGGAGAAAACGTTTAAGGGGTGTAACAAAAACATAAAGAGCCAATGCGAGATAGCTGTGGTAACTCGTGTTGCAAATTCTTGTTAATCACTAAGACAGAATCCGTTTTCTTGTTCCAATTCATTTTTATTGAATCGATTTCTATATGTCACAGTATAGAGTGATTTTATACAACCTCTGACAATATATTTCGGTGAATGAAGTCAGAACGGCCGACTTGGCAACACTGGAGAAACAAAACGCTGTACATGCGTAATGGCAGAGGTTGACCATCTGCCCTCCCCGTTGTTCAGATGAGACACATTTGTGTTCCGTGTAAAGCTTGTTTTACTAAGTGCTTGTTTAGATGGTTGTTCTTAACTGAGAACAGGGAAATGAACGAACAAAAGATCCATTTAAATTTTTGTTTTAAGCTTAGCAAGACACCAAAAGAAACTTATGCGTTGCTGGTACGCGTTTATGACGATCAAGCACTGTCCATGTTGTGTGTGTACGAGTGGTTCGTCCATTTTCGAAAAGAAGGGAAAATGTTTCTGACAACCTCCGTAGCGAAAGACTGGTGACCTCCGTCAAGGACGAAAATATTGAGAAAGCGAGGAAATTAATGCCTAAAGATCGACAACTAACTGTGCACATAATAGCTAATGAACTGTAGATTAACCGTGAATCCGTACGACAAATAGCTACCCAGAATTTAAGGATGAGAAAAGCGTGCTATCGATATTGACGATATTCCTAACAGCCAACGAAATGGGACGAGGCTTTTGAACTGCATCCCAATAGAGCAAAATCTCCATGACATGTATAGCATATCTCACAACGGTGCATAGTTGTTGGAGGTGACTATTTCGAAGGACAGTAAGGTAACTTTTGTGAATATTTCCTATGCGTTAATGTTACAGGACTATTCACGGAACTTTATTTTCAGATGTTTTATTATTTGAGTTATTCTATAAGCTGTGGGGCTTATTGTTGTAAACAACATGATGAAAAGAAAATCTGAAATCTTTGCTTGTAATTTAAAAAAACATTTCGTGTACTAGTTTATACAGTTAGAAAATTAGTTATAAAGTGAATAGTTTCCTTATTTCTCTTTGTTTTTATAATATATCAATGTTAAGAAAATTGATATGCTTTTCTTTGAAAATTGCCTTGATATGAGTAGTCTATTGATAGACGAAATAAACAGAAAATTGCGATGTAAACGCTGTGATGGAATTACCAGTAAAAGCAGATGTGAAAATGAAAATTGTGCTTTGTTTTTTTCATACACGGAGTTTCCATCTCTCAGGGAAAGACCCAATCCGAAACTCAACAGAAAATTAAGAAAGGAGAAGTATGTTTTATATATATTTCTTAACTAAGATATGTCCTTTTTTTATATTTTTATTGTGCTGTTTACCCAAGGAAAAAGCCTACATAGGACTAAATATTTTATTGGGTTGGTGCATAATTATTAGGCGTTTCTTTGACGTAATATATGAGAAGAAATATTTACAATATTTTATAAATTTATGAATGGAAATATCTTTCTACTATTGGGTTATAAAAATGCTTGTGGATAATCATACTCATATTCGTCAAATTATGCTGTACCACTTTTTAAAAGGAAGCAGTGCAGTCATTTCGCGATCTCAACAAATTTTTCGATGAGTGCAAAATCAGCGAAAGTCGATACAGGGAATAGTTTGCCCGTTTCAAATCTGGGGACACTACCTTGGGAGATTAACCAGGAAGAGGTTGGCCATAGAATTTCGACAACCAGGCACTTTTGGTAGCTGTGGAAGGAAAAGAAAGCTTGACAACTCAAATGTTGGCTGCCAACTTCAATGTGGACCATTGAACCATCGATAGCCGTCTTGAAACACTTGGAAAGGTATGGAAATTGACTGAATGGGTCCCCCTCGAACTCAGCGACAACAATAAGAAGGAAAATGTCCGAATTTCCACTGATTTGCTTCAACGATACGAGTGGAGTCCGTTCCCAAAGGATCTTGTCACTGGGAATGGACCATGGCTTCTCTTCAACAACCTCAAAAGAAAGAAGGTATCCATTTTGCCAGGGGGTTAACCAAAAGGAATAACGAAGAACGTCCACTGTAAGAAGGCAATGTGGTGTGTTTGGTGGGATAAAAGCGGTATCATCCCGCCCTGGAATCGACCGTCTTCCAAGCAAATGGAAAACAGTTATTTAAGTCAGTGTTTCTCAAACTGTGGGGCGTCCCCCCCTAGGGGGGAGTGATAATCCTGAGAGGGAGACGCGAGCATATTGAAAAGTCGAAAACAAAAGATTATTCAAAAAATTATTAACTCTTACTAAAAGTAAGCAAACAAATACATAATACATTTGACATAATAAAAAATAAAATACTCATTTACACTATAATACACTTATAAATGTACCAGTACTGCACAATCTATTTTATAATTAACTTAACAACACTAAGTTAAGAACAAGTTTAATAATTACCACTGAACCTATGGATTTGTCATACATAAAATTATATGCGAACACTAACACTTATTTTATAATCTTACTTTTTATAACTAATCCCTTAAATGCCGATTAAAAATTACGCTATTCGCTCCCCAATGCCACCGTTTAGCACGTAGATAGACGCATGTCATTATTGTATGGATGGGGGTGCGATGCAAATTATGATTGAATATTGGGTCGCAAACATTGAAAGCCTGAGAAGCACTGATTTAAGTAGATGACGAAAACGCTCAAAGATCAATCATTTAAAAAAATGTGTTGAAGTTTTGAAACTCCTTTTTTAACATAAGTAGTATTCAAGAACGTCTGATAATTATGCAACAACCCAATATTTCTCTTGCTTATCGAATTTTGCATTTTACATTTTTCGAACAAAAATGTCTTTTTTTTTTTAAGAGCTCAGCCTTTCAAATTGTAGTCCAGAAAGTTTTTAAATTTTTTGAAATTCAGTTAAATATGAAAAATATATTTTAAATGCATTAGACTAAAAATCCAAATTCAATGAAATATACAATCAAATGAACACCTCCCCTTTCTAAATGATTAGCACAAAATTTTAATTCCAGTTTTAGTATGATTCTATAATAACCGGGATATTAATATGCAAGTTGTGCCGGCTGGGTGGCGTAGTTGGTTTGTCGCAGGCCTTCTGTACCTCTTTTTGTACCTTGTACACCCCCGCTATTGTCACTGGTCGCGCCCCCTACAACTCATCACTTCTACGAGTTTTCTCATATCAGTCGTCCTGTCGTAGAATGTGTTTTATTGCTTAAGGTGCCTCTTTGTCTAATACTACTTACCTTTAAATTCATTGTTAATTTGTTATTGTTTACCTATGTTGATCATATTAAATATTTGTTTGTTATGGATTAAGGTTTTATTTCTCTCTCTCGTGAATATTATCGAAATTAATTTTATTGTCGGCATCCCGCCGCATTTAGGCCTACCGCCTCCTATTTTCAGTACCCAAGAATGCGGATTTGACCCCGGCCCAAGTCGGTGAATTTTCTTGATGCAAAAAATTGACAGCAGCCACGTCGTATCGTCGTAAGATCCCTGAGGGTCCGTTTGACTTGGATGTGCTCTCGGCGAAATTAAATTCCAAAGCACAAATTTTTTTTGCATCGGCAGAGTTCAGGTGCCTCCCTCTGGGGAAGAAACTAGGCGTCAAAATAGCTGCCGTAATTGGTATCGCCAAAATTGTGCCGCACTAAAAAGTGATACTAGCTCCTGGGGAATGTACTGGGTCTGCAAAGATATAAATACCAGTACGCAGCCCCATTACAGAAAAGAAAAAAATATATGCATGTTGTAGGTCGAAAGAACGGAAGAATACTTATTTGACATCGAAATGAAAATAAGAACAATAAAAAATTGAGTCTTCCATTTGAAAATGTGCTATGGTTCAGTTAAAATCTATTATGGATTTAACACTTTTGAAACTGCTCAATGAATATTTTTCGTGTCATTTTTTTTGTGTGATGGAGATAAAAACGCAGATCTCCCACAATTCTCTAAAACGGGTACTTTGAAAAAATATTTTGGATACGCACGTCCAAAATATTCTATTAATGCTTCATAAATTCTAAAGAAAAAGGGTTTTAAATAAATTCCTACAATGATTCCATTCAAACAAATTTAAGCTTTCTGTAGATATTTTTTTTTCAGTGCATAAATACTGTTAAATAGTAATTTTAAGTTAACAGTTTTTACAAATAGTTTGTTCCATTTTCAAATATTTTCTATTCTTTATCGCAAAACTATCGTTCTTTATTTTTATGTTTTCGTCCTTTAGGAATATACGATTTAAAATTTTAAAACAACCTTTTTATATTTTTTTAAAAATTTGAATTATAAACAATGTTTTAATTTTATAAAGTGCATAATTTCCTATGATATTTTGTATATCATGATTTCGTTCGTGATTTACTTGCTTATATATTTCATGCTCACAAACACACACACACGTATGTGTGGGAGTTTCCAATTGTTCTTTTTCTACAGGAGAAGGAGATAGTAACTCTTCTTTCTATAGCAGCGTTTTTCAGACTGTGGGGCGTGATAATCCTATCAGGGGAGTACGATCATATCGAAAAGTGGAAAATAAAAGATTTCAAAAAATTATTAGTTTAAGGAAAGGGATGCAAACAAAATACATTCTGAGACTGTAAAAAACACACATTTACACTACTATAATCTCTCTCTCTATATATATAAATAGATGTTTGTATATATGAAATCGCTTCACTCCAACACCGTTCAACCGATCACTATGAAAATTGGCATGTTTATGTATTTTTTTGTGAAAAAGGTTTTTGTGATATCTTCTTTGTTGCAGATCCTCACCAGATGGCACTACAGTATATTAAATTCTGTACCGTTAACTCAATCGGAAAGTTTCTAACGTGGTCACCAAAAATGACACCAACTTGGCTCTATCACCAACATTTCGCTGTTTCCATTGAATCGCTATTATAATGTAAGGAACGGCGTTGTTTGCGAATATTACAATTTTAACATAAATTAACTACAACAGAAAATAGTATTAACGTATTACACATTCAAATATAAATTATTTACACTACTTTAAAAGCATTCATTGCACACAATTTGTAACAATGTGTTACTTTTACTGAGGAAGGTGTTTTCAAAAATCGACCAAAAGAGTTCGTGCGTTATAAATAAATAAATAAATAAAACATTCTTTTTATCAGCTATTAGACCTTTAGACTTAAAATTTAACAATATGTTTTTTTTTTTGTTCAACTGAGATATGCAAAAAGCTTTTGTTTATTTGTTTAGCGTGTAATTCACGTAAAACTAACTCATTAATAACTTCTTTATTCTTCAAACTGTATTGTGTTTGATCGTTCAATTCACCCGTGCGAAGAACAGGTATATCGGCTAGCATACTTATAAATGTATCAGCATTGCACGGTGTATATGATCATTATTTCATTAATAATAAGTTAAGAACAATTTTAATAATTTCTAGCGACCTTATGAGCTTGTCATACAGTACAATATTATATGCAAAATTTAACACTTTTCTTGATAATTTGTACAGTTTATTATTAAAGTAGTATTTGTAGCTTTACTGTAAAAGTATAGTATTATTGAATTCAATACATTATTTTGTACGGAGGGGGCACCATGAAAATTATGATTGAAAATTGGGTCGCAAACATTGAAAGTTTGAGAAGCACTGTTCTATAGTGATAAATTCCGTTTAATTTAAATAAACTTCACATAATATTACTCACATCATCAATCACACATAAAAGGAATATTTCTATTAAGAAAAATACAAGAATTTATGAAATATACGCGGAGTTCTGCAGAAGAAAGCGAAATCACTTTATCCTCATTAAATATACAAAATAAACATTTATGCAGATTAAATTACAAATGACACGCTGTGAGTGATTTTCATAAATTCGCTTAATGGCGTTCATTTCCTTTCTAAGAATTTTTCCAAATAACCTACTGCACTAAGATAAACCCATGAAATAAAAGTAAAAATTTTAGATGCGTTATTTTTTCATCTCCTTTCAACAAAAGCAGCGAAACGAATCCAATTTATAGCTGTTAGAATAAAATGGCAGAGAACTGATCTCAAAGAATGGTTCGCTATTAATCTTGTTTCGCTATCTCACTCACTTCAAATGTATTCTGATGACTTTTACATAACATTCCGATTTGGGGGAAAAAAACTATCGGAGCATGGAATACAACCAAATTCTAACTTTTTTTTCTCGCTTTGAATAAAATAGGATAAATATCGAATATAAAGTGGCTCAAGGAACTATTCGTGTTAACACGTGATTTTTACATAATTTCACAAAAAACCTAAAATGTTTTACATTGCGCAACCAATATACACATGTAACGGATCCATCCGCGAACCTGTAACTAATCCTCTTGGGTTAAATTTATTTCTTTTTAATTGTTGTTCTATTGAAAACTTTCTCCCTGAGAAGAAGACTTGATTTATGCAAATGAGTGGTTCTGCTTAAGCATTGACTTTTAGGTACGCGAATTTAGTTGATAGTTAGTCGACGAATATTTTCTGGGTGATCAATTATTCCTAATTGGTGAATAAGTTATAAGATTGAGTTTAATGATAACGATTGAGGGCGGGCAACAAATAAGAGAATTACGAAGAATTATATCGTAGAAGTCCAAAGTGTTCTAAGAGTAAGGAAGTAGATTATACTCATATATTAAGTATACTTTTATAACCATGTGATTGTTCTTATAATTAGTAACGTTATGCATTTCCTACCCTGAGTTGTTTGGTTTAAGTTAGTGAAATAATAAAGTGGAATTTGAACTAGTTTTGACTGATCTTTATTCGAACCCCCAAACACTAACTACCTCAAATGGGTTGTTACACATATATGTGTGTTGCATTTTATATGCTGGCATTTCATTAAGATCCTTCATGTGCCACCTCTAAATTTAAGCTTCCTTGGGCAAGTATTTGCAGAAAAGGTATTACAATTTATGATGAAATGTGTGATTCATTGTTTAAGCCAAACATAGAATCAGCATGAGTGCTATTGTCAACTGAGCTTATGTTTATTCTCACATGTGACGAGAAGGAAACTAACAATGCTACGCGGATAACTTCGAATAATTATTAATAACTATTGGCTTAATAATTGAATAATTATAGAATAAAAAAATTAAAAACACAGTTTTTTCTTCAAGATTAAGATTTAAGAAAATATTTTATAAATATAACTATTCGTTACTCAAATTCATAAAGGTATCCGACTACGTTCTGAACCATGATTTTAAAAAAGCGCATAAATGTATAATTTCCATGATATTTAGTGTCACTTAGATTAGAATACACGTATAAAATTGTTTTAAGGACATTATGACAAAAAAAATTATTTAAATACAATATTTTGGCAAAAAACTAACTTAGAATAACCTTTTTTCCAAATGTTCTCCTTTTGTCAAAAATGCTTCTATGGTATTAATATTTTGCCTGTATATAGCTCAGACTTCTGTACAGAGGCTCAACTATGATTTTTGAAAAATTCAAATTATTTTCAGAGTTACAATCATTAGAAATAATTATCGGCGTATTTTCTTAAAATTACTCCCCTCTGTTGTCGTAAAACAAGGATAAACCGACTTCCAAGTTATGCATTTCAAAATTTCTAGTTGAGCCTCTGTACAGAGGTCTGAGCTGAATACAGGCAAAATATTAATACAATAGAAGCATATTTTACAAAAGGAGAAATGAGGAAAAAAGGTTATTCTAAGTTAATTTTTTGCCAAAATATTGTATTTAAACAATTTTTTTTGTCATAATGTCCTTAAAACGATTTTATACGTGTATTCTAATCTAAGTGACGCTAAATATCATAAATATTATCCATTTACACGCTTTTGCAAAATCACGGTTCCGATTGTAGTCGGATACCTTAACAATTCAAAAAAACTTTCTTTTTTGTTTTTAAAATTATAAAACGTTATGCAAAACTGTTTACACACATATTTACATATCTGTGTGTGTGTTTGAATGTTTCCTCACTAATTAGTCGTAAAGTTCATAAAATGGGTTAAGCCTCACTTATTCAGTCCTAAGTCTAAAACTGATCTTTGGCTTTCTTAGCTCCTTTCTTATTTGTTTTTGTTTCATTCCATATTTCTGTTCCCTTTAATGTGTTCATTTCATTATGTTGATGTATTTATAAATTAAGTTTTCATATTCTTAATCTATCTCTCTTTCTCTCTCTATAGACGAAGTGCCAATAAATGATGGATAGCAATTTAATAACGAATTAAGTCTTATCTGGGCATGATAATGGCTGTCACACGACAAGAAATAGATTCAACAAGTTTACAAAATCGCTCCAAAAGATTTGCTTAACAAACATGGGTTAGATCTGTCCATAATTTGAATTATCAATATATATATTTAGTATTTGTAATCCACATGAAGTTAAGATTTTCGTTTTGTGCGAATAATAATAAGTAATGCATCATACTTAATTTTATTAAGAATCTAAATACAAGTTTTTACCAAACAAAATTAATAATAATGATTTGACATGATAAATACAAAAGGCCTAAAATTTTTGCAAAATAAGTTTTTAATTAAATTCTTTGTATATTATATGTAATAGAATACGAGGATTGCCGTCTTACATTCACATTATGATCTAGTTGATTTAATAAGTTAGAGCATTATTTATAAAAAGAGAGATAAAGCTATGGAACAAATAACGATTGTAGAACAAATTAATTGTAATTTGTTGTGATTAATTTATAAAATTAACATCTTGGTTAACTAATGTATAATAACATATAAATGTCAATAGCTTTTACCATGGAAATAATATTTTGAAATAATGCATATCTAAAATAAGTTTATTAGTTTTATATAACTGCATTGGGAATTTTATGGTTTTTAGAGAAGATTTAAAGCAATGAGATAAATGATAGCTATCTATTTAATAAGTTAGTATACTGTAACATATATTGCCCTCTTACGAAGGTTTAAGTTTCAAATAAAAAAATCTGCTTTTCTATAGATTTTTATTTAATTCATTTTAAAAATATTTAAAAATACAATATATTCAATGAGAAATACCATATTGTTTCAAATTATATATATATATATATATATATATATATATATATATATATATATATATATATATATATATATAGTTGGTTTGTGTTTGCTCGCATAACTCAAAAAGTTCTGCATGGATTTATCTGAAATTTTGACACAACGTTGCATTTGCCACCGGTCAGGATCTTATGTACTTTTTATTTCGAAATTTCCTCTAAATTTTTAATTTAATTTTTAAGTGATTTTTTGGAGTTATGACGTCATACGATGTCACACGATCCGCTCTGAATGCGAAAATTTAAACTTTACGCATGGATTTTACCGAATTATTGTATAATTCTACTATGGTTATGCTTATGGGTTGTCATATTTATCTATTTTTTTGTTCTTTGATACGTAATTGTGATTCTTTTTCGAATAAACAATTTTTTAAAAATTATTCTTTCAACTACTCAAATTTCTTTTTGTAGGTATGGCAACAATCGGATAGCATTATCGCGGGATGTTTACAATTTTGCTTAAATTCTACATCGTGTTTTTTTTTTCTGTAATTTTTAGTTAAATTTATTTCTCTTTATCAAGTGAAAATGAAATTTACATAATTGACTTCTGTACGCTACTTATTTTTCTACCAAATAGTTTCAGTTAACCATTTACCTGAAATAAAAAGACGTAGCCAAATGCCGCGATATAACACATTCAATGTTTGGAAACAATTTTTTTTTCCCATTAAAAACATTTAATTTCCCCAAATAAATCGACGGAGTTTTTTAATAAGAATGTTTTTTTTTTTAGACAATTTTTAAATTTTTTTTGTTTCCCTACGTATTATCGAAACAATCGCCAACTTTCATGATAACTCCAAATTTGGGCCATTCCTTTTCCATATTTTGTCCGCCGGAATTGTCAATCATGTGCTTCTTTTTATACAATGTCGCCAATAGGTTGTGATAATGCGTAAGTATCTTTCTTTTATTTATATTGAAATAAAATGGTAAAAACTCAGATTTTTTCTTTTTTAGTCATCAAATTTCCCCTTTATTTTTTTTTTGTTGCTTTATAAGATTATAACCTTCTTAAACATATTCTTAGTAATTTTTTTAAAAAAATACTTAAGGGTATTAGGTTTGATTTGTCAGGGATGTAGAGCTGCCGCTGTATCAATGATGCGGGGGCCCAAAATTTATTACATTTCCCCTTACATGGTGCTCATATCTAAAAAGGGCCCCAAAGAATTCGGATAAAAGGGCCCCACTCGTGTTTTGTAATTTCTTTGCTTTGTTTTAACCTATATTTTAACTGCAGTCAATCGGTTTCAGTACATAAAATTGTATTGCAGAAACTCAACAGGTCATCATACTGGCCGCAAACGCAGTGCGAAGGGTATTTTATCAAGTTAGAGATTTTAGTGAATAGGAAAACAGACAGGGGTCAAATACATGTTGAGGAAGCAGGTGGTCATAAGATTGTAATTATTTTTTCAAATTATATTTTCGCGTTGATAAAGATATTTCCCCTCTTTTTATGTCAATTAGTATTAATATTGTATATCTTTTTTTCAAATTAATTTTAAGCTCAGGATATTTATATATTTTGGAAAATTTTTTATATATAAAATACTAATTTTAATTTGACACATGGATGTGTTTGGCGTGATTTCAAAATCTCTCCACAAACAGTAGCGTACCAATTAAAAAAATACTAATTTTAATTCTGTACACTATGGATGTGTTTGACGTGATTTCAAAATCTCTCCACTAACAGTAGTGTACAAATTTAAAAAATCTTCCACCTTTTTATTTTTTTTCCAATGAATCTAAATTAAATTAATATATATTTTTTTTTTTCCATCAGCCATTTACCTAAAAAAAAAGACACCCGAAATCCCCGAATATGCATTAAAAAAGGGAAAACCATTCATGCCTGTTTGTGCACAAAAATTGTTTTTTTGCACTTGGTGGGGGAATTTTCGACGAAATAGTTATTGAAGTTTCTAATATAGTTGGGGAAAAACATTGACTCAGAAAATCTGTATTTTTGTAATTTCAAAATTTTATTAGGTGTTAGAAAAACAAAGGGGGAAAATTAAGATTTTCCGATGTATTTTTTGTGTTCGTTTTGATATTTATGTATTTTCGAACCATATTGGCAACATTAACCTTAATTGCTAATTCAGTGTATGAGGTGAACAAAATGGGGGTTGATATAGTTGCAATGATTAAGTACCTTTGTTGCAACTTTTATGGTGATTTCATCAAAATATTGAAAATTTGTTGTTAATAATTGGTTTTATATTTTTATCATTTAAGTTTGTTATAGCTAGCTGTACCCAACCATGTTTTCCTGTGGCTCAGTCGGGTTTAAAAAAGAAAGAAAAAGAAAGCAAAATTTCAATATCTTTAACCGCCTGCACTTGAGGTATGATTTTTTATAAAAATGGGGAAATACACTTAAAAAAAAATTTTTTAAAACGATTTCATTTGTTTTTGTTAACAGAATACTCCCGTTATTATGGGTTTTTGTCATGTTATGAATCTAAAATTATTTGCATTCTCCATAGGGGAGGTGCCAAGTTTAAAATAAATTTAAAATGCTTCTTCTTGAGTTAAAAAGGGGTTTTTTTTCAATGTTTATGGGTAGAATTTTTGTGTTGCATCATTGTCTGTATAGTACAGAAATTGTCTGTGCCTACTTTAGAGCAGTAGTTGCCTTTTTTTCAACCTTGAACCACTTATTGTATAACTTAATAATTTGGGTTTTTAAATAGGATTGATCTCTTTGTGGTGGACCACCATAGCTATATTTACGTCTTTTTTTAAATCTTCCATACCCCTGAAAATAAGCTTCATAAAAAAGGAATAACAATCAACAGACTAAAGTTTTTTGCCACCAATTTTAAAAAATTATTGAGGTCACCAAAAATTGCTATCCTCGGAATTTTGTTTTTTTTTTCATTTAGTTATTTGGTAACTAAAGCTTTTAGTAAGTATAATCCATGTTCCATCATAGTTATTTTATTGTTCATTTTTTTAAACTGAATCCTTATAAAGTATAAATAATGCCCCAAATTTTCTGCTGCTTTTGTAACACCTCGTAATTATGCAAGCATCACCGTAAAAAAATTGTGCCCGTGTATCGCATTAATATCAAAACAAAAAAAGATTCTAACTTTTCTTTTATAAAAAAGAAATGGATAAAATGGTGATTTGCATGGCGAATTTTGGGCTGGGTGATGTTAATATTTAAGTACACAGATAACAAATAATTGTTCATATGAAAAGCAGTCTGTGTCTAGATATAAGCCCTTGTTTTAAAGATAGGCCCTTTTTTGGGATAAAATTGATAATGCTAATTGTTGGGGTGAAAAAATGCCCCCATCATTATCAACACTTTGTCAGATTTCTGCTGCAAAATCCATGTTTATTTTGGGAATTTTTCCCTAGCGTTTTTGGGATTGAAAATATCTTCAGCCTCTTTGCGTTGGATTTCAGGTGTATCAATTGATGCACGTTTGAAGTTAAATATTTAATTAGCATTGTTTCTTTTACTTTTTTTTCCTGATTTTTTTTTTTTTAAATGGAAACTTTATATGTTTTTTGTTTGAATTTTCTTTTCTTTTTAAGTGCATTTTTAAGTTTTAAAAAATTTTTTATATGCTTTGTTTGAATTTTTTTTTTTTGGCAGTCAATTGGCTTCACTACAAAAAATAATACCTTGGGGGAAATCAAACTTAGGTCGTCATATTGCAAGGAAAAAGTCTACAACGATTGTAATTGCACATCAGACTGAAAAAAGAATGGATATCAACAAACGAGAAAAACAGAAAAAGAATGGCAAAAACACATGCTGAGGGCGCAGCAGAGAAACCCGCACCCAGACTTGGATGCACATTTGCGAGCACATCATCCGTTTTTTACAACATCAGAAGATGTTAACCAGAAACAACATTGTTAAAAACATGACCTTGTGGTGAGCAATCACAAATATCAGTCACCTTGCACCGGACAACCCAGTGGAAGATTCTAGGTCAGTGCTTTAAACTTTCAATACTGGCGCCCCCCCTTTTTAATCACAATTTTATCGCGCCCCCTTTTACATTAATAAGTTACTGAATGCAATAATAATGCGCTTTGACGCGGTACAATACGCGATCTTAATTATAAACCTACAAATTAATAACATAAGTATTAAATTTTTATATGTTACTTTTAAGCAAAAAATAAAAATTTAAATAATAGGGTAATTATTATGTTATTTTTCCTTTTCTAATTTTTTAAAAAGGAAAATATTGCAAAATGCGGTGGCTGAGAAAACAAAATATAGATATCAACTAGATATAGAAAAAAAAATCAGAGGGTCAATTTCAAAAAAATTTGAAAAAATTTTTCGAAGAAAGCCCATGGAAATCCTAATACTTATTAAACTTGTTCTTAAACAGTTTTAAATTTAAATTTGTTATAAAATACTCTTGGCACACACACACTGAAACATTAAAAGTATACCGGCTGAAGTACCCGCTCTTTTCACAGTTCATTTATAAAAAAAATGAAACTTTTTTCAGTGCTTGTCAAACTTTCAATACTGGCGACCCCAAATTTAAAAATAATAATAATAATATATTGAATGCAATAAAAAAAGTACTTTGACGCTAAAGCCTTAATATGATCTTAATTATAAACCGTACAAATTAATAAGATAAGTATTAATTTTTTATATATGATTTAAGTAATATATATTTTAAGTAAATTTCTTTTTAAATAATAGGTTAATTTTGTTACTTTTCTTTCTCTAAATTTTTTAACTGAAACAAATTGAGAAATAATATTTAATTAAAAAATTTATTTCCTTCAAGATCCATTTCTGAAAGACAAATGTCATTAAAAAAAAGCCTAATCTTTTTGCTCTTTTTCATATCCATTACATCTGGCATTCTCGCGAACGTTCACGTGAGTCTAAACAACCCCGGACGTCTGCACAAAACATGTAAAAATGCTGTACCTCGTACAATTCTAGTCAGTCTTGGGCCCAATCGTTGCTCCAATCCCCCTTTAATGTACATTTATAATTCACGGGTTTAAATTTTAATTCAAGGTATTAAATATTTACGGCAGTGGATTAAAACAAAATCATAGATATATTTTTTAAAACGCAGCTAGCATTCGACGATAATAAAGCATCAACAAGTAACAGACGAGGGCAAATTGATAGCAATTAAGAATGGGTTAGGGGTCCATTTCAAAACACTTCAGACGGGCCCCAACGGAAAAGATATCTTCAAAATTTCCCCCCAGTGACGAAATTAAAGGGCAATTTTGTAATAAATCACCCTTTTAATTCTGGATAGAGGTGGATGCGAATTTTCTGCAGTGGAAAACAAAAAACATTTCTATACTATTACCATTTTAACATCATACCCGGAATCAGATTTTCTGCAATGACTTCTTTGAAGGCAAAATATAGATCTGAGCTAAATATCAAAAAATAACTCTGAGTGTCAATTTCTAATTTTTAGCCTTCCTTTGAAAAACTTAGCACTGCAAGACAAGTCCATGGAAGTCACTAATAATTATTAAACTTTTTCTTATACTGGTTGAAGTACCCACTCTTAACACGAATTTATTTTTTTTTTAAATGAAAATACGTTATTCTTGATATAATAGCTTAATTGTAAGGAGAGTAAAACCAAGTGCATGACAATGTATACAAAAATGTAAAATGATTTATTGAAATAAATCAGTGGCGCATACAAGGGGGGGCCCGGGCCCCCACCCCAAACCCTTTATTTTTTTTTCCCATTGATTATAATTTTTTTAAATATATAGTACGTAAATTTAACAAAGTATTGTTATTAATGATTAATTTTATTAATTAGTGCTATTTTTATTCGTAATTTGTTTTTTTTCTGTGTTTTGTTCCCCAAAAACGACAAAATCAAAAAGGGGCATGATACAAGATTGGTGAACTTTCACCCCCCCCTCCCCGAAAAAAATTTCCCGTGTGCGCTACTGAAAAAATACTCATATTATAAACGGTTTTAAACGAACTGTAATTTTAACCTCGCAAATTAGATTTGAATAAATGTTAAATAATAAAAAAAAAATATAAAATTTAATGAATAACAATTGTGTTATTTTTAATATTTAAAGCGAAAACTTAAAAAGTTTTAGCCGGGGTCAGGTGTGCACTCGATACAACGCTAATGGTCGCGGTGAGTGATGCACCCCTTCTTTTTTTATAATTATTTTTTAATATATAAGATAAAAAAAACAATTTCAGTGAATAAATTAACTAAAGAAAATATACTTACCTGTTTTAAAATTTTTTTAATTTGTCTTTCTAATTTTAGAAAAATCAATAAAACTGAACAAAATTTTTCCCAAAAGTGCGTGACCTTAATAAAAAACACAAATAACAGACACTTTTGCTAGCATTACAGGTGAGTAATTTGCAACAAAAATGTCACATTTTTTTCACATTATTGTAGTTTTAATTTCCTTTGATGATCGACAAATATCCTGTTGAACTTTTTCTTGTTTGTCTTTTTTTAAAAGGGTTTAAGGCATTTTTTCGGTACACTTATGGCTTCAAATTTTTTTGATAAAGTTCTTAATGTAGCTTTGAAAAAATTTTCCCTTTTGTTTCATGTTTTTGCTTTTCACAAATTTACTTTCGCTAACATGATTAATAATTATTTCAGCAAGTGTTTCCCTTGTTTGATCAGCTTCAATTTTCTTTCAGAGACACAGATGCCCAATTTTTTTTATTATTCAGCTCATTTACATTTGTAAACCATAATCAGTCTACAACATCACAATTAAAATCCTAAGTTATTCATTGGGAAAATGCAGCATGTTCGAAAATATTTTTGAACAAAAGTGGTCCGCCGGGAACTTGATCTATAAACAAGAGTACCTTAAGATTCTAAAAACGTTTCCCTCCCAAAAAAAGGGGATATTTATCAATTCATTTTTGCTCCATTAAGACTGACATATTGGGGGAATCTCTGTCAAAGGGCATTGGTAACAAATAAACAGTTTTCCCCGAATTAACGATTTTTTTATTATATGTTTCAGTGTACTCATAAAAAAAAATCTTGTCAATTAATCCTTCAAAAATGCTTATCAATGTATCATAAAAAATCTTCCACATTGGAAAAAAACGCAACAGTTTTATAATTTACAACCGAAAAAAAAAGGGGTGAAGATAACCATACAAGAAAGTTCGAAAGTCAGCAAAAGTAATATTTTAGTTAAAAGAAACGTAATAAAAAAAACTCTCATCGTGGTTACAGCAAAGCAAACAAAATTTTTTTATTTGTTATAGGATCAAAAGATAGCTAATGAGCGTTCAAAGAGAATCTTTTATTTTTTTATTACCTTTTTTCCCCGATGATACATATAAATCATATCAATGTAAATCTGTATTTTTTTTCTGTATCAGAAAGTATTTTGTTTTACTTCATTCAGTAAATTAATTTTTTATCCTTTTTTTTTCGATATGCTCGCGCCCCCAAGGGTTGTCACGCCCCAGGGCCAATTTTAGAAAAACTGTTCTAGGGTTTAGGCACTGTTCTCATCTACACAATATGGAAGTGTATCCTTATTGCAATGCTCTGAATTTAAAAGGGGAAATAAAAAAAAGTTTTTTTACCACTGAAAAATTAAACCGCCTCAACTCGGAGAACCACAAAAGCCATTAAAATTTTGCTTGCTAGATATACTGCGGAATCAAAACATTTCCTATATAACATCAGGAAATACAATTCATGTATGCAAGTGACATTGTTTGGATAAATGTGCATTTGTGAACACATTGATTTAATAGCAATATCCATAAGCATTGTAAAACCAACCTCAAGGAATCCAGAATAGAGCCATTTAAAATTTATCTTCAAACTTGAGGTCTGCACTTTAAGGACAATGTAAATAAATTTATATATATATATAGGTTCATAACATAAGGACAAAAATTAGCCGTAATAACTTCAAGCATTTGGTTAACAAATTATAAATGATAACAGTTAAGGAAAGTTTTGCGTATATATATTTATACATTTTTTTTTTGTCTACCTGCAATCAAATAATTTAACATACTGAAAACAGGGCTTTCTGTTTAACAAGACTGAGCCACAAAAACATTTATATATATATATATATATATATATTATATACATATATATATATATATATATATATATATATATATAATTAATATAAATATATATTATATCATATATATATATATATATATATATTAATACTTAATATATATATATATAATATATATATATATATATATATATATATATATTATATATATATATATATATATAATATATATATATATATATATATATATAAATTATATACATATATATATTTATTATATATATAAAAATATATATTATATAATATATATATATATATTTTTATATATATATATATGTATATAATAATATATATGTATATAAATATATATATGTATATAATGCATATATATGTATATGTATATAATATATATATATGTATATAATGTTATATGATACATATATATATATATATATATATTTATTATTATATTATTTTTTATATAATATAATTATGGGAATGGATTTACGTTATATATATAATATCCTTATTTTCCCCTTAATGACGTAAGGCCAAAGAGCGCCACCTCCCAAAAAGGCGGTTCGAATAAATAGACGACAGACGAATGGGACGATTGGGGGAAGAAAAGACGCAGAGAAGGGACGAAGGTGCAGAGACGAGACGCCTGGGGAATCAACCACCCGGTAACTTTTAAAAATTTTGGCCCCCCCTTAGAAATTTCCCCCAAATAAACATACTTAATTGAATCTGGTCGTTGTCTCTCTCTCTCTCTCTATATATATATATATATAAACCTAAGAACAACTGAATAAAAACAACGTTTTCAAAATAATGATACTGTAAACAATATTTCCATGAAGAAGAAAAAAAAATATTAACAATTTTTTAGCAGCTTTAAAAATTTTAATTTTAAATTTTTAATTCTGTGGAAAACCAAATTCCCTGTTAGTAACATTTAGAAGCCTTTATGATTTGGTTTTTACTTCCTCATCTTTTGTTACAATTTCCTATTTATGATGTAATAAATCATTTCTCAAATGCAAGAATCTTCAACACAATAGAAGTGAAAGAAAAATAATAGAAAGAGTTATATAGAGAAAGAAAAATCAAGACCAGAGTTAAATCTTTAGTTGTGGGCAAATGCCCATCACTGATTTCCTTATACATTTGGAGACCCCGTTACATCCCGTGGGCTTATGATAATATGCTATTTTAGATTCTAAAAGTTAAACTTCGTGTTTGATTTTTCTTATTTTTCTTACTGTAATGGATTATGTGAAGAATATGGCACAGCGGTATATTTGAAAAGAAACACATTGACAAAATTATTTATTGCAATGGATTGATGAGTATTTGTAAAAATCTGAATCATGGCTCAATATTCCTTTCAAATGAACTGAAGTTAAATACCATACATAAATTATACAAAATAAAGCTATAAAATCATTGAACATTTTGTACAAACCATGTAGATAGATTTTCAATTTGTATTGAATAAATAAAAAAAGGTTTGATCGGTCGTAATCATGGCTCCTAGGTATAGACTTAACATACGTATCAAGTGGTCTCTATAATCATGAGGATAAAACAAATTAACCACGTTTAGTAGCGCCAAAATTAGGAAAAACGACACTGATGCTAAAAATTTTAGTATTAAATGTTTATAAATTTTGTTCGTATTTAAATTCATGGAAACTTTGGACGGCTTAAGTTGAATCTCAAATGAATTTGCCATTGTCATAGAAGGTGGAAGCAGAATTTTCAAATCAGCTCTTTTTTCAGTCGGCACTTTATGGATGTTTTCAAATCTGAGTGTCCTGTTAAAGAAATAACAAAAACCTATGGAAATAAAAATTTACCAATACATAAAATATTCATTCAAAACGTATTAATTAATTTCAAAATACTTTCAACATTGCTCACATTAGTAAAGCTACATTAAAAGTTACAACAATGATAAAAATGATTTATAGGTAAAAAGATATAATTCATTTAAATTAGAAAAAAACATCATGTAAGATAAGAAAAATTGGTGTAATTAATGCAGTTAATAAATTGGTTGCTCAAAAGAAATTTGATCTCAAATTTTATTCTGGTATCCAACTGCGTTCGGAACCATGATTTTGCAAAAGCATTTTTAAAAAATTAAAATTTATGATATTTAGTGTCAATTAGATTAGAAATATATATATAAATTTGTTTTAAAAATAGTATTACAATAAAAAACTTTTAAGTACAATATTTTGAAAAAATGATTATAGAATGACCCATTATCAAAATATTTCCTTTTTGGAAAAAAAGCTTCTACTTAAAAATATTTTGCCTGTTATAGCTAGACCTCTGTACAGAGGCTAACTAGAATCTTTGAAATATATAACTTAGAAGGTGGGGTTTTTCCATGTTTTACGACAACAGAGGGGGGTAATTTTAAGAAAAAAACGCCGATGATTGTTTTCCCAAAGGTTTAACTCAGAAAATATAATGTGAAA
>BMAV01022140.1:318646-365825 GCA_019973955.1 Trichonephila inaurata madagascariensis | reverse complement strand
AAAAAAAATAGGGGAAAAAAAACACACATATATTTTCCATATCATAAAATGAAAAAAAATTCTTAATAGATCGTATACTCCGGCGCCATTTATTATTTACAATGGCTTACACTTGTTTGTTTCCGTACACCAACATTTCTTATATTATATATATATATAGTTGAGGGCCTTAAGGGAACTAACGGATCTTAAGTTATCCGACTATATACGTTCGGAACCGTGATTTTGCAAAAGCGTATAAATGGATAATATTTATGATATTTAGTGTCACTTAGATTAGAAAATGTATATAAAATTGTTTTAAGAATAGTATTACAATAAAAAATTATTTAAGTGCAATATTTTCACAAAAAATGAACATAGAATGACACATTTTCAAAATATTCTCTTTTTGTGAAAAATGCTTCTATTATAATAATAATTTGCCTGTATATAGCCCAGACCTCTGTACAGAGGCTTAACTAGAATTTTTGAAATGTATAACTTAGAAGTAGGTTTATCCATGTTTTACGACAACAGAGGGAGAAATTTTAAGAAAAAGAAACGTCGATAATTATTTCAAATGGTTATAACTCTGAAAATAATGTGAATTTTTCAAAAGTCATAGTTGAGCCTCTGTACAGAGGTCTGAGCTATATACGGGCAAAATATTATTATAATAGAAGCATTTTTCACAAAAGGAGAACATTTTGGAAAAAGGTTATTTTAAGTTAATTTTTTGCCGAAATATTGTATTTAAATAATTTTTTTTGTCAAAATGTCGTTAAAACAATTTTATACATGTATTCTAATCTAAGTGACACTAAATATCATGAAAATTATCCATTTATGTGCCTTTTTAAAATCACGGTTCCGAACGTAGTCGGATACCTTTATGGATTAATTGATTGACTTAATTAACACAGTTAATTATTTTCTTAAGAAAACGCTATTTACATTGTGAAACAGTTTTTTTACAACATTAGATAGAGAATTTTCTAAATAGCTTATGTTCTAAATTTCATTCTGATTTGATAATAAATTTTGGAAATATTTGGGAAAACTGTTATAGGGCTCATGTATTATAATACTTTTGTGCAAATGATTAATATAGTTTTTACAATTTCTTAACACCTCTTGATGATAGGATTAGTAATGAAAATTTATGANGAAGTAGACTATATAAGTCATCTACTGACTATAACAATGAAAACTAACTTTACATAAAAATGTTTTATTTTTCATGTATTTTGAATTGTTTCATAACAAGCGCATCTGTCGCTATTATTATCATATTGAGTTTTGTTTTAAACGCGGTTTTAAAAGTGTTAGTTTTTTTATTTTAATTCTGTACGTAAGTTCATATACCGTATTTATTAAATTATGTTATAAAATAAATATTGTAGACCCCTTTTCCTACCTCACCACACCTGCGACACTGGGCATTGGCGCACAAAAGAATTTTTCAAGGGGGGTGGGAGTTCGAGGGTTGAAAGTCTACCATTCTCGTATCATACCCCAATATGCAGCCAAACATTTTTTTTTGATTTTGTAGACTGACGGGAACAAAAAACAGTAAAAAATAAATTGCTGAATAAATAATCAGAAATATTAATAAAAAATTATTAATAACAAATAATTAAGTTTTACGTATTATATACATGAAATTAAAATCAAGGGAGGGTTCGAACACGTGGCCCTCTCCCTCTTTGTGTGCGCCACTGACACTGGGTGAACCGCAACACCTTGAAAAATTAAAAGTAGCCCGTACCCTGGAAAGGTCTGCCCACCCCTGCTCTAAAGGCAATTTTATAGAATAGGATTTTACTTAGAGAGATATTTATAAAAACGTGTATCACACACAAATTTAATATGAGATAAATATTATTTTGTCAAAAAATGATGCAATTCACTTATTATTTGAGGGAATTGGAGTTTTGAATGAGCTTTTTATTAATTACTGAATTACCAATACTAAACAGGATTTTCTTGTAATCAAATTTAAATATTTTTCTCTGACTTTTGAAAAGAATAAAAATGTTATTCATCTACGCAGTTGCAATTTCAAAATCACTCATGACGCGTAGATTTATATTCCCTGGAATGAAATTACATATATCTATTTCCCGCCAACGCGGTTAAAACTCGACGTTTTAAAATATAAAAACAGAAGGTAAACAATACTTGATCTAAAATAAGTGGTTTCATAAAAGAAAACTGTGATTGGTTAATTTTTTACTTTATTTTGTTACCACGCATTTTAAATATGTATTTTATTTTGAAACAATAGAGTTAAATTATTCTACTACGTTTTTTTATGAACTGTGATAAGAAATATAAAAAGGTCATGTGATCTGAAACAACATAAAGTTAGAGTGGAAATTTTTGAATTATATTCAAAGCATACCAAAAAAGAAATTTAGAATATGTTACTTAAAAACCAGGAACTTTATAATAATATGTATAAAATACAGTGTTTATAAGTTGCTATAAAGTTTGAAATCAAGCCTGATGTTAAAATATAAAAACGCAGTAAATATTTATGAACTTATCATTATATATAATCAAAAGGTTTTGAATATAGTTCAAGGTATCATCTTATACGAAAAATAAATTTTTTTATTTAATTATGCTCTCGTTCATTATGAAACTATTATGCCTATTTTAATTTTACTATAAAGCTTTTTTAACTGAATTTTCTTATTTGTTACAAATTTATTTTAAAATAGGATTTTGAATATTTCAACTGAAAGATCGAGATTTTTACTTAACATAGCTATCATATTTTTAACATATTAACATTTTTTGAATATTGTTACCTCCACTTTTCCTGACTGAATATGACTCACAAATCTATTTAATATAGACAAGCTAACATATTTTATATACAAGTAAATAATATAATCATTTTATATAATTGCTAATATAATTAATATGCAAGCTGTAATAGTTTACAGCATGGAATTAAGTATATAAAAGAAATTTCAAATCCTTTTTAAAAATCTCTAAAGTATACATAGAAGGATGTTTACATATATGACCTAGTTTCACTCCAAAACCGTTCAACCGATCACTATGAAAATTGACATGTATATGTATTTTTTTGCGGAGAAGGTTTTTGTGTTATCCACTTCGTTATAGTTCCCCATTAGGTAGTGCTATAGCATATCAACTTCTGCACCGTTCAATCAATCTCCAAGTTGCCAACATGGTCGCCAAAAATGATGCCAACTTGGCTTCATTGCCATCATTTGGCTATATTTCTATTAATCGCCATTATAATGTAAGGAACGGCGTTGCTTGCTAATATTACAATTTTAACATAAAATAAATACAACAAAAAGTAATATTAACGTATTACACACCCAGATATAAATTATTAACACTATTTTAAACGCTCATTATACACAATTTGTAACGATGTGTTACTTTTGCTGAGCAGAGATCGCCTTAGGAAGGTGTTTTCAAAAATCGACCCACAAGAGACTTACGAATAGTTATAAATATAAAAAAAATCTTTTTTATCTGCTATTAGATCTGCAGACTTAAAATTTAACAAATATGATTTTTTTCCCGCTGAGATACGAAAAAAGCTTTTTTTGTTTAATTCGTAATTCACGTAAAATTAACACATGAAAAATTTCTTTATCCTTCAATCTGTGTTGTTTAATTTTCCAATTCACCCTTGTGAAGAGCGGGTATACCAGATACTTATGTATATAGATAAAAGCGCACAAAACCACAAACACATACTATAATATACCTTAATTTAATACACATAAATTATTTGCAACTGTAAGAAATCAGTTAATCGCAGACCAGTATTTTTAAAAATATTCTTTCTCACACTCACATATATATATATATTTGTATATAAACAACTTATGCTTATGTTTCCTTTTTATAATGTCACTTGCAAAATATGCCCATTACCGATTGATTATGCAAAGAAAAAAAGTAATTAACCCTTTTGACCTGAAATGTGTAGTATTTTTTGTTTTATATTAAGGAATAAATGACTTTCACACAAATAATTTTTATCCTAAGATAACTGTTCTTTTATTTTGTGTTCCAATTGCTGTGTGTGTGAATGTGGTTTATCTAAAATTCATATTAGAGAAGAATGATGTTATCTAAATTTTTGGCTCGTGGTGTGATAACCTTCGAACAATATTTTTATGTAGAAAAACGTAAATACTTTCTTAACATGTTCCATTTCGACTTTTAAAATCCATGTAGAGATATTAATGTCAACTTAGATAAAAATTTCTCTTATATGTGTATTTATATATTTGTCTTGGATAAAATTTCTTTTATATGTGCTTTTTTCATTTGAAAAATATTGGCTATAATAGGGTTAAAAATATGTTCGCTATATATGCATAAAATATCATTAAAAGTAATTTAGTTTCAAGTAAACTTAACCTTAACTCAGTGCTTCTTAGTTTTGAATGTTTGCAATCCAATATTCAATAATAATTTTCATCGCGAACCCCTCCATACAATAACATTGTATTTAATTCAATAATACTATACTTCGATGTTAAAGCTACAATACGACTTTAACCTCTTAAGTGCCACTGGCTTATATAAGTCTTGCTCAGCTAAAGTGTTAACTGCCCCGAACATATATATACCTCTTTCCGAAGTACTATCGTTTATGTGCCCTGCTATCCATAAAATTCCCCCAGATGCTTTTGAATGCAGAAAAAGGACCTTGACAGTGTTTGCGAAGAATTTACATATTTCAGAGGATTTTCTTGTTTATACCTTCCTCTGTGGCATTGGGGAGAGAATCACTTAACTTTTAATCGGCAGTTAAGGTATCCGACTACGTTCGGAACCGTGAATTTGCAAAAGCGTATAAATGGATAATATTTATGATATTTAGTGTCACTTAGATTAGAAAATGTATATAAAATTGTTTTAAGAATAGTATTACACTAAAAAAATTATTTAAGTACAATATTTTGACAAAAAAATGAACATACCAAATTTCAAAATATTCTTCTTTTGTGAAAAATGCTTCTATTTTAATAATATTTTGCCTGTATATAGCTTAGACATCTGTACAGAGCCTCAACCAGAATTTTTGAAATACATACCTTAGAAGTGGGTTTATCCATGTTTTATGACAAAAAAGGGGAGAAATTTTAAGAAAGAAACGCCGATAATTATTTCAATGGGTTGTAACTCTGAAAATAATGGGAATTTTTCAAAATTCATAGTTGAGCCTCTGTATAGAGGTCTGAGCTTTATACAGGTAAAATATTCTTATAATAGAAACATGTTTCACAAAACGAGAACATTTGGAAAAAAGTTTATTCCAAGTTAATTTTTTGCTGAAATATTGTATTTAAGTAATTTTTTTTTTGTCAAAATGTTCTTAAAACAATTTTATACATGTATTCTAATCTAAGAGACACTAAATATCATGACAATTATTCATTTATGCGCTTTTTTAAAATCACGGTTCCGAACGTAGTCGGATACCTTAAGGGATTAATTATCAAGATAAGTGTTACAAATTATCAAGTTAAGAGATAATTTTTGTATATAATTTTATATGTGACAAGCCCATGGGGTAATTGGTAATTGTTAATGTTGTTCCTAACTTAGTAATGTTAAATTAATTAGAAAATACATTGTGCAGTACTGATACATTTACAAGTGTATTATATCAATGTAAATGTGTATTTTATTTTTTTATTATGTCAGAATGTATTTTGTTTGTTTACTTTCAGTAAATTATAACAATTTTTTTAAAAAATAATTTTCTTTTTTTGACTTTTCAATATGCTCGCGCCCCTCTCGTAGAGATATCATGCTCCCCTAAGGGGTGCGCCCCACAGTTTGAGAAGCGCTGCCGTAACTGAACAATAACAAAAGCTTAAGAATATTTTTTATCAATTCATTACGAAATCCTTTAGGCAGAGAAATCTTCACGTCCGCCATATTTAATATTTATTTTCGTTCATCCACTCGACGTTTTGATACATTGTGCTGTCAAACAGTGATCATTATTCAATTTGTTCTAAAGATTGAGTACAGTTTACATTTTGCGAAATGGCGTATGCGAATCGAATCTAAACAAACTTCCAGATAAATCAGATTGCGAAGAGGAAAAGAAAGAACCGTCTTGTGTGTATCCAATCCTCCTCTTTTCTAGGTTAGTGCTATGATAACGTTAATCTATTTTTGCTGGAAACGTGCTTTTCCACTTCGACAAATATAAAGGACGTTGTATAATATAATCAACGTAATCATTTGTCACTCAGATTACGAATATGAAAGTTATAGTGAGGAAAAAGGAAAATATGTGGTTTGAGGCAGTATAACAGAAAGTAATACAACGGATTGAAAAAGTGAGAGTTGTACATCTTTCGAAGATAAAGCAAACGAAATAGATAAATGGTTTTTAATTGTTTGTTAAAATATAATATTTTTCAAAAACCATGTCATTATACATAAGGGAATGATTTTTGTATCATTTTCGATTTTACTGAGGAATAAAAGGATTTGTATCGTTTATAGTATTATATTAGTGTAAAACGTGGTTATATGGAGGAAAAAAATATTTTTTGAAATCGAAACCTCTGCTTAAAAATGATCTACGGTATAAAGATTAGGAGAAAAATAATTTCAAAATTCGACATTGTCCCAAGGGAATTGAGTTTTCTAAAAAATGGAAGACAGAATTTTAGTTAGATGATTTTAGACTCAAAATAAAATTATTTTTCTACAATGTAAATAAATAAAAACGATGATTTTCGTTAAACGAGTACTGAGTAAGGAATAAAGGCAAAGTACATTGCAACATTTCATAATCCCAGCTCTCTCTCCTCGCACAGTCGAAATCGTTCGATTCAACCCTTTTCCCGTCTTACGCTTTATCGTGTACTGTAATTTCGATAGTAGTTCTTTTTTAAAGATTTAGTACTAAAATCAATAATATCAATATATATATACCTATTTTTTTTCTTATAGCTATTTAGTGTCATCGTAACAAATTTTAAGGCGTGTTGGAAAGCTAAAATCTTATTTTTTTGACAATTTGAGATTTTTACATTTTCAAATTGTATAGATTTTAACCTTTCTAAATATACCTTGCTTTAACCGCTAGGGTAATTAGAAGCCCTTAAAACCCATTTTTAAATAATTGTTGAAATTGGATCACGCCCATTTGAATGGCGAAAAATGTAAAAAAAAAGTACTTCGTTTTTGCTTAAAAGAACGTCTGATAAAACCAAAACATGTACCTTTTATTGTAAATCGAGCCCTTTATTTTTTTTATTTCCCAGCCGATTAGAATTCTCACTGTATGCATTAAAATCAATTTATCTCAAAATGTAAATTTTGATGTTCGATGTACCTTATTTGAGAAACTACCGTTCACAAGTATGTAAATCACAGGTATGGGAAAAATGAGACAAATTTCACTATGTTTGATAAAATATTTTATAAATTATGAAAAAATTCAAAATTAGCTAAAAGTACGTTTCTGTATAATGAGAATGGTGTACTTTAATTGTATGAAAAAAAAATTCAAACATTTACACATAACAGATTTCCAGAAAAGGTACATTGAAAACAGCTAATTTAACATTGTCAGTATATAGAGGTTTCATACTCCCCTTAAAAATCACAAAAATGTCCGTTTCCCTTTATCAAAAATTACTTTGAAGTTTTAAGATATAAAAAGTTCAAATACTTAAACTTCATTCCCTTTGTGGCAGTTTTTAACATAAAATTTATTTTACTTTTTCCCTTCATAGTCAGCTTGATGACTTAGAAGTAGCGTGCCCATCTTGTAAGACCAAGGTTGAGAATTCAATCTGGAGTCTGGTTCCAGCTGGAATTGACAGATTGAGGAGTTGACAGATTTTTTGGATAAGAAAACCGTCGGCACGCATGTCATATGATTGAGTGGCTTGTAAAAGATCACTTGAGTATGAATTTGGCTCTGGTACTCTCGGCAAAAATAAACTATGGCAATATTTAGCGTCCGACGAGAGTTTGAATTAAAAAAATAATTCAAACGCCAAAAAATGGTAACCAGAGCCTTCACTAGATGGTGCCACTACTGAGTGAATGGCTTTCACTCTTGGGGGATTTTGCGTGTCTTCTAAGGCTTGTGTGCCAAATTGCCACCCCATTTGAAAAAAAAAATTATCCCTTTATCTATATACCAGAGAACATCTTTTCTGCATAGGTAGGTTTTGAAATTATGAAAAAAAAAATTTTTTTTTAATAAGAATTCGTTTTTGCCTAAAGTTACTTTTGGAGAATAACGAAATAATAATTTTTTTTATAAAAATTAAAGATTTTTCTGTTTAAAAGTAATTTGTTTCTAGAAAGAAATGAGACATTTTAAAAAGAATATCTATAATATAAGATAAGGCTGTGTAAATGACATCATTTTGGTAAACAACATGATGTGAAAGATTCTACAGAAAATAATTTTTAAAAGAAAATCGTTTAGTCAATAATTGCTAAAACTAAAAAAAAAATAATAATAATTTTTAATACAGTATGCAAAATATTATAAATATATTCAATGATAAATATTCTTCAACATACAATTATTAAAAGCATATTTTCTTACAATTTAAGAATAATTTATTTGAAATGAAAGGAACTGGTCGAAGTTTTATTCATACTAATTAAATTTTTCTATTATTTTCTTTCGTTTTTTATGAAAGGTCTAAAGTAAAAACTTTCATTTATTTATTTTTTTTTTTTCAATTTTCATAGCACAGAAAACATTAAAAATAGGATGTAACAGATTCTTCTCTCTCTATCTGTCACATCCCCCTTTCTATGAAAACTTTTATTTATGATATAAATAATTCTCATATGGAAACAACGATGTACTTTTTAAAATTTAAATAAATTATTTTTTGTACTTAATACCTGAAATAACACCGTCAGAATAGTATTTTCTAAATATTGATTTTTAACTTCATCTTAACAATTTATTAATTTTGAATTATTTTACATTTCTATTGCCAGTTGTATTTTTTAAAATTTTTTTTATAAGAATACATTTGGGTCATATATATATTTTGACTGGGCAGGCCCAGTCAAAATATATAATATGATCCCTTCATAATGCCCAGTGGTCGAGTGGTAGCGTATCGCGCTTCCACACTACAGGTCCGGATTCTATTCCCGGGCTGGGCAAGGTCGACTGAGTCTTTCATCCCTACTGCAGTGAGTCGATAAATGAGTACCAAGCTTGCTTGGAGACTTAAACACTGGGGGTCTCGCTTCAGACTGACCACCTGATCGGGACATATGTTCATGCACCTCAGCACCAAATGGTCACATATAATAAGGATGGGCAGGGTAGGCTCTGGCCCTCATGGGCTGTTACGCCACTGAGTTTGAGTTTGGGGATTTCATGAAAACTTTATATGTAACAAGATATTTCTTTTTCAATGTGTTGTAATAATTTTTTTCTAAAAATGTAACTTGATCTTATTGGTCCTTCAAATAATACGTATACCCTTCCGTTTATGTTAAATACAGTTAAAATATTTTTTTTAAACGAAAATTAAAATATCTATATATATCTTAATTAAGTCTTCTCCTTATATTGCAGAGAATCTTAAGAGCTCATTTACCATATGACACTTCAGCAATATCATTATGAGTTTGTAAAATTTAGTACATTTAGAACTTTTTCGTAATATACCTTTGTAGTAAAGTTATTCTATAGATACATTTTTTTTTTATATTAGTATGTCAATCTTTAGCACTCGATATATTTTGAATATTGTTGAGTGTAAACTCGTATTTATATTTTTAGGGAAATGTATTGAATTAGGGAAATTAACAGTTGATAAATTCAACATTTTATATTTATTCTATGTGTTATAATATAATACGATTTAATTTTTATATAATCTTTTAAAAATTAAATTTTTAAAACAATTTCCAACGAGCAAAAAAAGGATGACTTTCATATGTTTCGCAAAAAATAAACTATTTTTTCTTCCCCCTCTTTTAGCCCTCGTGTTTTTTTAGAGTATAAACAATAATATAATCAAGCAATTTTCGTTCAGGATGAGGTACTAAAATGTGAAATTTTCTTCAAGTCGATTCTAAAAATCTAATGTTAAGAGCAATCAACGTTTTTTTGCTCCTTGTCTGAAATTTTATACTAAAGAAAGAACTAATCTACGTAGGAACTGAAAGGTATTACATCATAATGACATTTCACACAACTGGATTAGTAAATTAAAACTAACTGTTCCTATGCATGATTTCATAAAGCATCTCAGTTCGGAAATATAAAGTATTTATAAACTGGGTTAGACAAAGTGAAAAGCAAAATTCCGTGCACACGTCTTGCCACCACAAAATGCACCGGTAAATGCACATAGTTTTGAAAATTATTGCAGAGGGAGATCTCTAATGTCACAGTGTTTTATAGCTATTTAATTTTACCATCTACGGTGTATTTCAGAGTATTTTAATGTTGTCATCTCCAGCATTACAGATGAGTTTTATAACAAATTGGTATTGCTCAAATTTGTATCTCAAGTATAACATACCAATGGAAAAGGTTAAAAAAATATAAATAATAATTTTAAAAAGTTCCATTTTTAAATGGGAAAAATTAATCTACAAAAATAGCTTATAAAAAATATGACACACTTTTTACACAACACTACAATAAAAAAAAATGACACTAGAAATTTTTTAATATATATTTTTTGTTCGCAAATTAAGTTCTGTTTTCTGACATTAGAAAAAGCGATCTTTAATCTAAAGCATTCCTGCAGTATAAATATATTCTACTCTTTACGCTTATTGTTCTGCAATATATGTATGATATTTTAATTCCACAGTTCATTACCATATCATTCCTTTTGGAGGACTTGTAGAAGTTGAAATCTTCTACAGCTAATCATAACTTAACAAAAGGTATGCATTTTTAAAACTTTAGTTTTCAACAAAGTGAGATATCGCGTTCCTAAAAAAAACACAACTTAAAAACAAAGAATGTATTGATCAAAACAATAACTCGCGCTAAATCATCCAACACACACCGCATTATCTGTATAATCCTTTCTCTAGCGTACGAGACACAGAGAATGAAGGCCAATCCTCAATTGGTTCTTATCCTGGGGACGGATTAATACCAGACTGACCTTGAAAAGAAGCCCTCGTTTTGCATCTCGCTGGGTCATCTTCATCCCTCTTGGACACGCACTGTCCTCAATGGGCCGTCTGCAGAACCGTTTTTAATTAAGAACACACGATTAGGCACTGGAGGATTATATTTTATGCAAGGCACAACACGAAAAAGATGGAGCTTTTAGAACTATATCTAAATACTTGGCTTAGTGGAGATCGATATCTGCTGATTTTGGAGCAAAAACTGATATAATAGAATGGTTAAGTCTTTAGTTGCCATTAAACTAAATGAAGAAAGGGATTAGTAGATTTTGCCATTGCGAATGGATATCTACGTTTTTGTTAACGATTCGATTGTTTTATGTAGGATGGTTTAATGTTAGTGAACTCGTAAAAGTAGGTATGGTAAAAAAAGAAATTTTATCAGTTCAAGTAGCTCATAATATTTAGAAATCTAAGTTCTACTTAAGAAAAGTAGGAATATATATATACAAACATAAATAATTTCGAACAACATCTACAAAAAAGAATTTTGTTTTTTAAAAAGAATCTCTGATTTACTCCATCGAATCAATTTGTGTTTAAACTAATTATTGCTATTCTGTATAACCAATTTTTTGATCCATACTATTGTCCGATTTTCTGTTATTTGCTAATAAATAAATAAATTCATTTTAGAGCATAAATTATTTTAACACTTTTTTCTTTGAAGAAATACTTGTTCTGAACTCTTCCAGTGGAAATTAAAAACGCAAAATGTTTTGAACGCAATTGAACCATTTTTTTTTTTTTTTTATTTGTACCCTTATAAATACTCAATGATTGAAACTGAAAAGGACTTGTAAATTCAAGCTCGTTCATTACAAGGATTTAATTTAAAAATTATTACAGTGTTTATATATGATAATTGGAGATGCTTATTTGTCACTTTTCAATGTGTTGTACTATACAGAGCGTGTAATGACTTCAGAAACTTGACAGTTGTAAATTATAACAAAGTAGTTTATCATTTTTATGATTTTTTTTCAAACGAAAGAGGTAAAGAGAAAGAGGCCCTTATGATATCCTTATCTATCTTTTCGAATTCCTGACAGTATTGCTAATACAATAGAATATTTATTCTTTCTCTCAAATCTGGACAAACTTAAGAATTTATGTACAATAGAATGCTTCCGAAACAGAAAAACATATTAAAATTTCCTCTGTGCCACCGATATTTGAAAGTACATCTAACCATTTCTCGGTAAAGGTCTGAAAGTTTACAATGGAATCATTAAAATAGAGATGAAGATATTTTCATAAGTACAGATAGAATGCAATTCTAGAGAAATCTTTATTTTTTTATCATTCGGATACACATAATTACATTCAAACAAGCACATAGATTCGAGAAGTAATGAAGAATTACAAGAATTAACTTTACGTTTATGAATTCAAAATGCCCATTCGTCAACGTAATGTCAATTCTATGAACTTTCTACTCTACTTCACGAATTTAGATTAATTTTCTGAAATCTAAAAATTAACGTAGAACTAAAAATTCAAAATCCGTAGAATCAAAATTACGTTCATGAGCTCAAAATGGCCATTCGTCCGTGTAAGGTCTTAATCCTATGGATTTTCTTTTCTCCTTCACAAATTTACACTATCGATCTGAAAGAATAAACCTTAATTTTCTGAAATGCAAAACACAACAATTAATAATCATTAGAAATAATTTCTTTCATTTAATTTAAATTATTTTCAAAAATTTTAAAGATTTTTATTTTATTTAGTAGTAATCCGTTTATGGGTTTGTAGATTTCAAATACATTTTCATGAACTGGAGTACAAAATATAACTCCACACAGATTTTTATTATTATTATTTGGATGATGATATATTCTCTAATATGAAATTATATGATCAGAAGTAAAACCACTAGCGGCAATTAACTGATTTTTTTATTTAGTTATAATGAAGATTAAAAAACCAGTACATATTACATTAGGCAGCTCGCCTACTGTTAACATGCGGTTTGTAAAGAAAATGACTTCCTTCCTTGTGATTGGAGCTTCATCTTCCTTTTATTCAGCATCTCCAATTACGATTGAAGAGGCCATCCAAAGAATAAGCATATCTTGGTTTGAGACGCCACAATTATTTGCTATTTTGAGTTTTTTTTATCTCATTCAAAGACACACAATTACTTAGATTCAAGAGAAAAAAATGAAATTCCCAAACATTAAAATTACTTTCACGATTTCAAAATATCTTCACCTTATTTGTGTAAATTTCATTTTAAATTCATTTATTTGTTTTAAGAATTGTGTGGGGTCATTAGCTTTAATGACAATTATTTTAAATAGTTTTTCTTAATTAAAATTAATATAACTTATTACTTACTTATTATTTTTCTTTCCAAAACGCCCACTTAAATATTTCAAAAGGTGAATGTTTTAATTAATATTTCAGCCGCTATACTATTTTAAATCTAAAATTTATCTTTTATATTCTTAGCTTAAGATTATTGTTATGAAGTTTAACAATGTAGTAATTCAAAGATGATGGGAAACTTAAATATGATATTTTTTCTTCGATGCATTGCTTGATGTTATGGCAGTAATAAACTAATGTGAACATTATAATTATACATAAGTGTGACATTATTCTAATTAACGAAAAAATTTTAACAGCAGAATAGCTAACAGCTAATTTTACATGACACGATATATAAATAATGTTATATAATACTTTCGCATATTAATAAAGCAAACCTCTTATTTTGTGCTTGAATTTTCTCAGCGATGTGTTATAAATAATTCTAATATGTAAACGGATCAATATTCTCATATATTTAATGACTAGCCGACCAAAGAGTTGAAGTTCAACGAATATATCATACCGATTAATTAAAATTCAAATCAAATTATGAGCTTAATCTTTGCATAATTATATATTAAAAGCGTTGAAAGGAAATTCTATGTAAATGAAAAAATATTTATAAAGTAACAAAGTATACATTTTTGGTCCCTAGATTATTAACAGCAATAAAAGAGATTAATATACTGCTTCCTTTCATTATGATTAAAAGAGTCTTAGACAATGTATTGCAGTTGCATACTAATTAGATAATGGTTATTAATTGATGTTGCATAAGGTTATAAGGGCGCTATAGTTCAATTTTATTTTTCTATAACTAAAATATTTTCACGTGATTTTTATTTTTTAGTTGCCCAAGCGTATTATTAATATTTTTGCAGATATTTTTTTTAAACATAATATTTTTAATATTCTAGCTTAATTAACTATTTTTCTTTTAACACATAAAAAGAGTTAAACACATTTCTCTGTAGTTTTCTTTTGACAAACGGGTCTGAAATGAATTTTCGAATTTGGAAAAGAATTTCGTAATTGGGAATCAGTAACCAATTATTGAAACCTTGTGAGTTCTATGCTCTCTACATACAATAGTTGTCATCTCGTTCTCGATGTTTGTAGTAAAACTCCGCTTAAAAACTTGCAGTTAAACCTTTAAAGACGTTTTGAATGTAAATATTGTTCATGGACAAAATTGTATTTAAAGAAGATATTTCAAATAATCCAAAATATAATTCATATTTCCATAGATCACTATTACACATGGAAGAAATCCATTAATGAGATTCATAATACTTAATGGAACACTTGCGATGGACATCTTACATATAAGATGCGGTATCTAATAAAAATTACGAGTAAAGAACAATTCACAAAGTTGTAGAATCGGCTACTATCTTGTCAATTGAAACAATTTCGCCTCTGTGAATTAATAGGGAAAAGAAAATTTATTTTTTTCAATTATGGATTCTTTTATACAAGATTGAAAATTCAATGTATTATAATGCATGTATTTATAAATTGGACAATTTTAAATACACTCAAAAACAGGAAAAATACATAAATCTAACAAGGGGAGGGAATGACTAAGGAAATTCATTTGGTTACGAGACTTTGTGTACTCCTTTAGGGTGTATCAACCCCCAATGTAATTGCGCCGAATGGCCAGTCAATTCGGAGAAAAAAGCCTTCGAAATTCATGCTTAGCTTTTGTACAATTAAATTTCAAGTATCTACAGCAATGCAGTTGCTTGATTGGTAAAGTACCTGTTTACCACGTGACCGGCCAAGGTTCGAGTCGTGTAAATGATTTTTTTGTTTTATTTTTTTAAATTCATTTAATTATTTTTACAATTAAATAAATTTATTTAAATAAGACATATTAAATATTTATCTGATTATAAAACAATTAAATTAATATATGATATATAGAGATATTATTTTTATTAATTATACAATAATTTTTTATAAATAATTATTATAATATATTTTATATATTATTATAACTTTTTTATAAAATTTTATTTATAATATATAGTATTCCATATTATAAAGCTATTTGTAACTAATTTTTGTATAAAATATCATTTAATATTTATTATAATATATTTTTGTCATTTTGTAGCAGCTTTGCAGGTAACACTGTGTTTTTGCTGCATTCCACTTCAGTTTTGAGGGAGAGTATCCCGGAGGGATATCCTCCGGGGGCCTCGCACTTCTATTTCCCTACCACTAACATCTCGAACTTTTAGCTTGCAGAATATTTACACCATGTCACACAGGTTCCATACACTCGGCATGATAATCAGCGTAACGAACTACAATCTGGTCTGGGGCTCTGACAGCATGTATTATACTATATTCACATTTTGTTTTTATTTATTGAATTATTTATATTGTTGTTTATAAAGCATCAAAAAGCAATAAAGTTTATAAAGCAGAATATACAAAAATAACCCACGTTACCTTAATTTTTTTTTTTTAAATTGACTCCCGAAAAAGATGTTTTTCAAAATTCATTGCACTATAAACACTTTATTGTTGACTGTTCTTTTGAACACTATTACAAAAACAAAAATTGAAACACTTAAATTCATTTAAATCATTCAAATAGATTGCAATAAAATTAGATGAAACACCAATCACAGTGTCTGAAATAAACTGGTGTTGATGACATCAGCAAAATAAAAGTTTCAATTTCAGAGCAAAGCACTTATTTTCCTATTTCCTCTCTTGTTGCAATCGAAAATAATTTTTCCGTATTCTAGACATAACTGTGCATTTTTGAGTTCATTCTTCTTGCAGTTTACAACCCCACACAGTTTTTAGGCATCCTACGCTTTGACTGGAAGTGACGTCGCAAGAAGGGCGTTCACATGTGTCTTTATTTGGAACCTTTCACAAACGATTGTTGGAAAAGTGGTCGCATATTTTAACTCATGCCCACTTGAAAAGTTGTGGTCGTTTTCAGTCCCTTGCAGAAGCCTTGTGACCTTGGGACCTAGAGGGTTGTCGGAAAAGTACACAAGGATGTTCAACCGGGTTGAACTCTTTACGTGTTTTCATTTTTTTACACGGTTTTGTTGATTGCGTTTACGTTCAAAGAAAGTAATGGCGGTAAGATTAATTGAGCTTGCCTAGATCAATAGTTCAAAGTTATTCCTTTCATTACATTTGTGAACATTTTTTTTAAAAGCTTTCGAGTACTATATTGATTTATAATATATTTTTTTAAAATTATAATATACGTTAATAGTGGCAATTCGTTAGCTTTTTCAAGATGGCTGAAAAAAAAAAAGATAAAGTGTTGAGAAATATTATATCTTCAATCAACATAATTCTAATACATATGGTTATTGAATGCTATGCAAATTTTAAATTAAGAACACTACAGTAATGAATAATAATCATACTGTCGCGTAGATTAATTTTATATGGAATTCGATACTTATATAAAATGACAACAACTTTTGCTAGACACAACTCAAGACTTTATTCTCTAAACTGAATATTTTCTTTCCTTATATATTCCCATCAAAAGTTCCAGAACTTTCTTTGATTATAATTACAGTTAAATTTATAAATACAAATAAAATAAAAATAAGAAAGAATTACAATTAATTAAAAAAATAAGCGCGTGACACAAAAATTAAATTTAATGCAAGGAAAACAAAAGAAGTTATTTTTGGCAAGTCGCCTGCGACAGGGCGCGTGAGTCCGTGTCCATGGCAACCGAACTGAACTATTTTTTTCACTACAATACTATTTAACACATTTTTAAAACATTAATTTCCCCCCAAAATTGGGGTGGAACCGAGCAAAATCGTGTTGTCATCTGCATGGTGCTCAAAACTAAGGCTAACGACAAACGTAAAAATCTAGGCCTTCGCCGCGAGGAATTTGGCGGACCTTGATCTGATGTTGTTATCGATCATGTGGCATAAGTAACAACAACAACAGATTATAACATTGTTAACATAAACCATTAGAAATCAAATAATTTTCTCCAAATCCCTGTTCTTATACAAAAGTGGACAAATCATTTAATACAAAAGTATGTTAAGAAGAAAGCCAAATTATTAAGAAGTAGTTCTTGAGATAAACAATTACTGTATTTTACTGTCGTAAAATTCTGAATAACTTAAAATCGTAAATAGTGGGTTAAATGAGGGGATCAAGAAATTTATAATGTGCTATTGTGAGAGGTCAAACTCCAAAAACGTAATCTAAAGAAAAAATTGAAAAAAAAATTCTATTATTTTATAACACTTAAATGAATGCACATTTCAATCTGCATAAAAAATATTTACTTTTTTCCTAAATTATTTACTACTTGTATGCTGTGCAGTCCCATAAATATAAGGGGTCTTAGGGGTGTTAACTTTGTCTCGAGAACTGAAAATATGAACAATTTTCAAATAGATATAATTCTTTGATATTAAAATTAAATAATTAGAATCTCTTACACATTATTTATAAAAGAATGAGGCTTCAAAAAAGTGTAAAATGTTTAAAATATAATAATTTTAAAAATTATAAGCATATGAAAATGCGAAACATTTTTGTAAGAAATATTAATTAAGTTTTACGTTGTGCATGATATATTCTAAACGAGTAGCTCTAATTGCAAGCAATAAGTTAATTTATGAAGTTCAATGTATCCTTATTACACTGTAGATATTTTTATATAAATAAAATGATAAATTGTATTTTTAAAAATAAAAAAAAATACATTTTCAAATTTTTTAAAAAAATTTCAATTTTTTTTTCTAATACTGGTAAATAAAAAAGATATATAATACTAAAATTAGGTAGAGTTTAAAGAGTATGATACATTTTATAATTCTAACAGTGTTATACATCAAAGACTACTATTTTAGAAAATAGTATGCGCAATATAAAAATTACTTAATATTTACTACAGGAATGTTTCTTATTTTCATATGCTTATAATTTCTAAAATTATGTTTATACTTTAAACATTTTGTGCTTTTTTGAAACCTCATTCCTTAATAAATAATGTGTAAGAGATTCAAATTATTTATTTTCTATTTCGAAGAATTATAACTATTTGAAAATTGTTTATATTTTCAGCCCTCGAGACACAATTAACAACCCCGAGACCCAATAAAAGGCAACGGTAGCTTGTGGACGGCGAGTCATGAGTTTGAGTCTAGAGCCATTGAAGACCCGCCGTGTGGAGGAGCATTTGCATGTTAAATCTGTTGAGAATCAGTCCTCCCATTGATGTGATGTGAAAGATGGGAGATGGAAGTACCAGCTCAGGGTTGAGCTGCTCTCATTTGACTATGGTTCAAAATTACGAGGTTTGATGCCTATAGCCATCGGTTCTCCCTGGGTATTCTGCAAATAGCTTTCATATTGCTTTGTAGTGCGACTTTAATAAATACTCACTTACAAGACCTAATAAGAAAATGAGCCACAGTTTGATATTTAAGCATTGGCGTAACGTACACCCCCACATTGCGGGGGGGGGGGGGGCTCAGGGTTCTAAGAGCCCCAAACTTTCACTGCCGCCAAGTGCCTCTTTGTCTTCCAAGTGTACTCTTTGTAAAATCCAATTTGGGGGCCCAAAACTTGACTTTTCTGGGGGCTCAAATGTTCTCCGTTACTCCACTGTATTTAGGGATGCCTTGAAAATTTATTAAATAATGCTTTTACATTTATTTACTACTATAGTGTGTTTTGCATGGACATAAACAATTCTCGATAAGCAATAAACAATTTTATACTATTAATTTAAAACCACATCGAAAACGTAAATATTTTCTATTTTAGTAATAACTACACACATATATGTCCTATTTCTTTCAATTTTATAATACAAAGAACTTAAAATATTTATTGTTAGAAAACGTAATAAATTCAATGCAAAATATCCTTCAAAGCCTCGATTAATTTATACAAGAATTTCACATCTGTATGCTAATTTCACACAACAATATTTTTCCATTTCCCAGAACCTTAAATCTAAATTAATTTGCTTTCACGCTTATACAAGAAAAAATCCTATTCAATAACAAACAAGGCAGACTTCAAAAGTTCTTTCTCGCCAACAATAGCCTAAACAAGTCTTAAAACAGCCGAATACAATTTGCAGGAGTTTGTCCTTTTTTTTTCCTCCTTCTCCCTTCCACAGTGTTATCTTATTCAATTAAAATGAGCGACCTCTCCTTTAGAGAAGACAACCAACATTCGGAAGCAATACATCACACAAATCTAGATAGAAACTAGTCCTTGGCGAAGTTGGCAAGTCTTTCTTATCCCGAAACCCGTCGGAAACGTGAAACCCAATTAGATGTAATTGAATGAATGAAAATGCGGATTGAATTACGAATGCAACCTTAACCAGGTTGTTCTTTGGGAATCTGGTAAGAAACAAAGATGTAATGTGGCTGGATTGGAATGGAAAAAGTTCTCCACACCCCCACGGGACAATGAAGAAGGGTGAAGCAAGGTTCTGGCACACCATGACCTTTGTTACAGTGTTTGTGTGTGTGCTCTTTTGTGTTTTCTCTTTCATTCCAGTGACTTCTGGAGGTTGCATGTTACTAAGTAAATGTGTGGTGGATTCTTTTCGGATAATTCTCTTCTGTTGTAAGCCGTGTGTTGTGCGATGAATTTAAAATTAAGAGTTTTGACTCGTTTGCAATTGAAATAAGCTTTGCGATCCAGCAATTATCGCATTGGGAACTTCGATATATATGTAAATATTTAAGAAATAATTTAGACAGTTTTTTTTTTTATTTTTTATTGTGAGAATACAGCAGAGGTCACCAAAGTTGTGGTCCCTGAACCACCAGTGGTCCGCTAGAAAATTTAGCTGGTCCCTAGAAAAATGTGAAATATATTTAATCACATCTAAATTATGTTTTAAGATGCATTGCAACATAATTCAATTCATCGCAATGCGTGAAAAGTTATAAAAACGCTACTTCATACAATAATGCCATTTTATAGGAATAAATAATGCGAAAGGTTTAATGAACTTAAACCATTTTTTAATTGTTTTGATTTTATAGCTTTTGTTTATTTTATTATGGTTTATTAATAAAGCTTTCATAATTTGATTACAATTAATTGTTTCATTTTATTAAAAAGGTACATTTTTTATGTGTTCTTAAATCACATAAAAATAAGTAATAATATTTAACATTTATAATTATATAAATATATTTAACATTATAATTATATAAATATATTTAGCACTTAAGAAATCCTTTTATTGGTCCGCGCGATTTAAATTATGAATTTACTGGTCCGTGAGGTCAAAAATTTTGGCGACCGCTGGAATTGAGCATTTACTTAGATCAAGGGCTCTTAAATACCTTTCCTTTTACTGATTCCTCTGAAGGTAATATTTAGAAACACATTCACCTCTACTATAAACATTGTTTCTTCGATTAACAATCAAATCTCTTTTTAGCAAGTAATAAATTGAATTGAGTCGAATTAAAATTTTTCAACATCATTTTTATGGCCGTGGTCAGGGACGCCCACAGGAAATTTTCAAAGACGGTCAAAAGTCCACTATTCTCGTGTCATACCCCAATACGCCATCAAACATACTCTTTTTGATTTTTTATCCATTGAGAGTAATAAAAAACAATATAAAATAAACTATTGAATAAATAATTAGCAGTAATTTATAAAATAAATTATTAATTACACATATACCTACTAAATTACTTTCCGTAAAATCCGGCGTATAACGCGCACTTTTAACTCAAAAAGTAAGATCGAAATTTACGGGTGCGCGTTATATACACCGGATATAAAGATGAGAGCTTTAAAAAATGAGCATAGAAAATTATTGGACTTCAACATAGATATAGAAATACTGTTTATTTAAAAGAAATGACATTCCTTATGAACTTAAAGTGTTGTAGATCTAAAAGTATACTATTTTTTTTTCTAAAGCTTGAAATAATATCTCAAATAAATGACTTCAAAACATAAAAGCATTGCACGCGTATATTTCAGGTTTCTTCGTAAAAAAGGGATGCGTGTTTTACGGCGAATATATCTAAGAATTAAAAATTGCAGGTTAAAAGTATAGGTGCGCGTTATACGCCGGGTTTTACGCGAATTATTAAAACTAATTATTGTTACCTTTGTTTAGAATTACTTTGCGTACCATATAATCAGGATAATAATCAATAGAGAAAAAAATCAAAGGTAATGGGTTGAGGGGCCTGACCCCCTGGACTTTTCCCCTTGTGTGAACCAATGGCCGTTGTGATTGTCGCGGTCTCGTAACTGATGTTGTCGAATAGTGGGTTTGAGTCCTGGCGCCACTTAAAACCCATTCTGTAGACGGGCCGATGAACGTTAAATCTATTTTGGCTCCAATTCCTCACGTTGATGTGGAGCGAGGAATTGAAGTATTGTTCCTATCACTTGACCATACTTCAGAATTATAAGATTCTCCAGTTATAGTCATCATGTTCTACAGGATACGACATTAACAATATCAAATCAATCAATTCGGAAACCAACCAATATCTTTGTTTACTTTTATGATCGTAAATCTCATAGGTCTAACTCAAGGAGAAGATATGATAAGATTCATAAAGAAGTACACAGTTTCAATGCACTATAAATCAAAAACGATTTAAGATATTATATGTTACTTGTCACAGAGGTGTATGAGATAATTATTAAATTTTTGTAAGGGTCAGTTACAGATGTTCATTGTGTTAACATTTAGCTGCCCGACACTCATTGGACAGATATTCCATTTCCGCCCAAACGCGTGTTAAGGTATCTGAATCAAGTCCATCGATGGCGTTTGTGATACGCTGTATCTTGTCTTTTACGTACTTCCACAGGAAGAAATCACAAAGTTTTCCTGAATTTCTAGATGGCTATTGGATAAGTGGTATGTTGTAGCCCGTAACTCGTTCAATCCATCGGTAAGAGAGATGTTCATCGAGGTAATCTCGCACGTTGGCCGTCCAGTATGGAGGTGTACCATCCAAATGAAGAATGAAGTTGTCAATGTCGTCCTGCAACTGTAGCATCAACCGGAGAGAGTTAACATATCCAAAAAAAAATTGTTAAATTCAAGATTGCTAAATTCAAGAACACAAAAAGCCTTTTCCACTGCAAATGAAACCATTTTAACTTGGTCACATGACACACATGCTATTTATTTCCTACTTCACTTCCGTCAGGAGTGAGACACAAACTTTAAGAGTACAGTCGGACCTTTATGTAACGAAGTCACTAAATCCAGGGGAAAAAATTCGTTATTTGGAAAATTCGCTACATAGAGGTTCATCTTTTAATATGCTTTATAAGCCACATAAAAAAAATTTGAATTCATAAACATTATATATTAAAAAAGTAATTATTCACACCTTTTTAAAATTAATATATGTTTATTTTATATTTCTTACCCTTCAAAAAAGAAAGAAAAACAAAAAGAAAAAAAAGAATGTCGAAGAATTCACTGTATTTTCATTATTAAGAAAATAATTTTATACTAAAATCAATGAATTTTAAGGGAATTTTATAATTTAAGGCATACAAGTTTTTTTTTTAATATTAAACATACATTACTTTATAATTAGAACACGAGGGCGCGGGACAACTCCTCTGAAAGTGAACGAGGATATCGAGGATGTTTCTAGTGAACTGGGCAATGGGGGTTAAAGGTTACACTCCTTGGATGAAAGGTCCAGAGCTCTATAGCTCTCGGCGAGTTAGGATCTAATAAAACCAGTTCAAGATTTATGACAATCATAAAATGTGTCAAAGAAAAAATAACTTGAAATTTTTTCAGAAATACTTTAAAAAAAAGGTAGAACAAAATTGAATCACCGAAGAAAAAGTTCGTTATTTAGAAAATGCACTTCGCTATACAGAGGTTATTTTACGCAGAAAATCGTGAAGTATTCAAGGTTCCAAGAAAAAGTTCGCTATATAGAAAAATTCGCAATATATATTCGACTATATATCTAATTTACGGTTCGCTATGGTGGGGGTGATTTTTACTGTTTTACAGTTTCTGGAAAGTACACACTTTTTTATGAATCCCCCTCTATACATATAAACCTAAAACAATATTGATTAAAATCAATTTTGTTCTCTTAAATATTTTTTATTCGAACTCTATAATAACACTGAAACAAACGGATGAGATAATGCATGCCAGAATGTTGTACTGTTATCATTATTAATTAATGTACTTTACGGAAGTTTAATTATTCTACATTCCTCATGATTATATATCCGTTTCCGTTTGTTGACTTCACCTTTTAATATAAAGGGTGACGGGGAGAACAAGAAACAGGGCGAAAACACTACTTAAGGTCTAGTCCCGTTGTGATATTGCATAATCGATCGTAAGGTGCTTGCTACCCGTGTTTCAATAACAAGCTTATTAAAAATTTTCGGAATGCCGGAATTAACGAGTTGAGAAGGTTCCGAAACAGCAGGCGGATTCAAATTTCGAGTCATGCTGAGTTAACGGATAATGAATTTAGAGTAATTAATAAAATAGGTTTATTATGGAATCTTTGCAAAGTACACTTATAAAATTCTAGGAATGTTTTTCGACAGTACATGTATTGAAAATAAAGAATGATCTCCTTTGTAGTTTTTCTTTCATCTAGATCTTTAAGGTATACGACTACGTTCGGAACCGTGATTTTACAAAAGCGCGTAAATGGATAATATTTATGATATTTAGTGTCACTTAGATTAGAATACATGTATACAATTGTTTTAAGGACATTATGACAAATAAATTATTTAAATACAATATTTTGGCAAAAAATTAACTTAGAATAACTTTTTTTCCCAATGTTCTCCTTTTGTAAAAAATGCTTCTATTGTTTTAATATTTTGCCTGTATTCAGCTCAGACCTCTCTACAGAGACTCAACTAGAATTTTTGAAATGCATAACTCGGAAGTCGGTTTATCCATGTTTTACAAAAACAGAAGGGAGAAATTTTAAGAAAATACGCCGATAATTATTTCAAATGGTTGTAACTCTAAAAATAATTTGAAATTTTCAAAAATCATAGTTGAGCCTCTGTACAAAAGGTCTGAGCTATATACAGGCAAAATATTAATAGAATAGAAGCATTTTTTACGAAAGGAGATTTGGAAAAAAGGTTATTCTAAGTTAATTTTTTGCCAAAATATTGTATTTAAATAAATTTTTTTTTGTCATAATATCCTTAAAACAATTTTATACATGTATTCTAATCTAAGTGACACTAAATATCATGAAAATTATACATTTATGCGCTTTTTTAAAAATCATGGTTCCGAACGTAGTTGGATACCTTAAGCCACCTAGGGATTTGTTGTTTTAGTCATTTGAAAATTGAACCTGGCAAAATACCTTTAATCAATAATGAAATTAATTTTCGAAATAGTTATTACTGTGAATAATTTCTTTTATAAAACGTATTTAATTAAAGCGAAACTCTCATACTAAAATTCAGCAATTTTTTCTTATCAATACCTATCGATGTATTATAATAATTTATTCATAGTTAACAATTCAAGAAAGAATTCCGATATAATTGTAGTGTTTAATTTTTTTCTTGTAAAAAACACATTTATTTTTCTGATTTAATAATTTAAACTTCTCATTTTATTGATATATCTTATTTCTGCTTTATCATTGAAATATCTTATTTTTAGGTTTTTTCTCATTCATTTTGTAAACACAGAATCATAAGTATTATTGATAAGTAACAAGTATAGTAAAAGCCTTCTGCATATGTAATAAATTTACAAATTGAGTTTGCTATATTTTTTCCCAGAAGTGACACAACATATGACTGTACGTAACCATTAGACCGTGCGGGTAAAGTACGCAAATCAAGATACACCGTGGGAAACAATTTGAAGTCATGATGATGTCTTTGGTTAGGACAAAGGACTGAATCAGGAACAGCAAGTCCTTTAACAGGTTCTTCGTATCATTAAATGGAAACGAACACGATCTATGCCTTAAAGATAAATTTAAAAGAATGTTTTGCCACACACAGATCATAAAAATGAAAATGAAAATCACACACAACACCACCTTAACAAATTCCCGAACTGATTCCGAGGATAATAATTCTTTGACGATCACGATCGAACCTTTTACCAATGGTCCAAGTATCATTGTCACTGTTGACTTTGCATAAAACGCGAACTGACCACCGAAATCAGACTATCTTTACTTAACTTTCCCGCCAAAAAAGTATTCTATCGATAGTTTTTCCCTTGAGGACATCGACCTCAAAAAACGCCAAACGATTTATGATATTTATAATGCGAGAAATGTTTTCTATTCTCTTCGAATGTTTTCTATTTCTGTTCCTTATCGTTTGATCCCTTTGTGTTCGCGTTTGATTACGAAGAATTCTTCGAAAGAAAAAAAAAGAAAAGAAATGGCGATCTTTTGTTGTGTTTTGGCTTTCTTTTCTTCTTTTTAAGAAATGATTTAAGGTGGATGTGTGTTGTTCTGAGAAGAAATCTTTCGCCGAAGAAAATTCTTAACACCTTAGTAACGCGAAGGGAAAGTGCTTTGGCGTGATTTGAAGTAATTTGTAACTCGGGGTAATTTAAAAAAAAGAAGTTTCTGAGCCAGTGTCGAGACCTTTTATTGTTATGGATTGCGGTAACTGCCTTTTCAAAGCATGCTCGTGTAAGCAAAATGCTTTAAGGAAATTGGTAAACAACTTAAAAATGGCAATCGTGAATGCATTTTAGCGGTAATCTTTGATTTAGTTAGATTTGTAATTATCGTCGGTGCTTGCAAAAAAATTCCTTAAACGCATGAAAATATATAAAAAAAGTACAGAACAAATATTAAAAAGTTTTAAGCCCTTTCTCTCTCTTTTTTGAAGATTCCAAGAAAACTAGATATAGTAAAGATGATTTTCATCCCTCAACAATTTTACATTTTTGATGAGAGATATTGGCGACAGATGTCGTATTTATGAACCACCGAAGAACATGAATTGCTGTTTTGTTTATTTTATATGAAAATTTTATCATTCGTTGATATATTTTTTAATGACAATACGATATCTAGATTAAGAAAAATATTTTAAAATGTGTACTGCACGTTCATTGGTAATAAGAGCATTTAAATAGTGTGACAGAGAATATTTTAAGGTAATAGCTACAGTCATTCCAAAATAAAATATTTTATTTTTTAAAGCTGTTGAAACATCATAAAGGAATAACAATCTGAATATTTACTGACTGTCAAAAATTGGCGTATTGTATCTTACGAAATAACTGCAAAATAACTCGTCATTGTGAAGAGCAATTTAAGAATAATTCAACATGTAAGGTATTAGATTACGGTTAGAACCGCGATTTTGAAAAAAAAAATGTATAATTGAATAAATTTTTATATATTAGTGTCACTTGAATTAGAACATACATACAAAATAGTTCTTAGAATATTGTTACAAAGAAAATTATTTGAATGCAATTTTTTGGCAAAAAATGAAGTAAAAAGGCTATATTTTGAAAACATTCTCCTTTTATGGAAAATGCTTTTATAATAATAATATTTTGCTTATATATAGCTAAGACTTTTTACAGAACCTGAATTAGGATTTTGAAAATTTCACAATATTTTCTAATTTATTTATCAATTGGAACAATAATCGGTGTTTTTTTTTTCACTGAAATTTCCCTACTCTCGCTGATATATTAAAATATGAATAAATCCACTCCTAAATTATGCATCTCAAAAATCTTAGTTCAGGCTGTGTACAGAAGTCTTATCCATATATAGGCACTACATTATTATCATAGAAGCATTTTTTATAAAAGGAGAATGTTTTGAAAATATCTCATTCTCTCTTAATTTTTTGCCAAAAAAAATTTGCATTTAAATAATTTTATTTTGTAATAATATTCTTAAAACAATATCTTACATGTATATTCTAATTCAACACTAAACATATAAAAAATTATTCATTTATACGTTTTTACAAAATCACGGCTCCAAACGTAGCCAGAGCAACCTTCCTCCCCTTAAAGCTGGGATCGGTTTATGTAGAAGGTTGCGGCTCTTCAGACTTCTAGCTATATGAATTATTACAGAAATAATTACATCTACTAAAAATAATTTTCTTTTCTCTTTCTCCTTTATAATTATCTATTTAACGTATTTGCTTCTAAAATTAAACCCTTGACTGGCTTAAGTTTTATGTATTAAATTGTTCTTCTTGGACAAAGCTTACTGAGAATCAGTGAAAATATTAAAATTAGTTCTAAGGCAGTAAAATTCTAATTTATTGGTGGAAATGCCGTAATAGTAAGACATTTCTGAACATGATTTATAGCAACTTTTTTTCGTTGCATTCATGAGTTTGGGAGCACTTTTAAATATATTAGGAGAGATATACATAAGACTACAACAGAAGTGACAAAATCACATTCCGTATTTTGTGATATGTTTATTAGTTAATTAAAAGAGTGAAAGAATGCCTACATGACTTATATGCTGGAACAATCAGTTATGATTATTAGTGTGACCATGAAATTTCAAAATAAAGTTCTAACGGTAATATTGATAGGAACATTTTCTCTTACGACGCTTGGTATCTTAATTCTAACATTATGGTATTTTTATGTTGGCTGCTTTCGCATTGAGTATAGTTATATCTTCAAAAGTTCTTCATTTTGGAAATAATGGAAAATGTCGCTTTGGGTAAAACTTTTTTTAATATTATAGTCGAAAATGTTAATTGGAGTGCAACAGTCTTGATCGCGACTGCTACTGGAGGCTCCACTTATCTGCCTGAGCACGTATATGCGACCTTTTAATACCGTGGTTATCTTTTTCCCCTTACAATTTGGCTCTTTTCTCCAAAAGTGCGCCAACCTCTATCTTTACCCCTTTTGTGGGCCTCGGGAAGATTACTTCCCATCTACATGATCTTACAAAATACACCTGTGAGAAGTACAAAACCAAATATAATATATTGGCCTTGCGGTTATAAAGATGGGAAGACTTATTCCTACTACCGTTTTGTGCTACTGGCACATAATCCAGCGATTATAATATCTGTAAATCGGACAAAAAAAAAAAAAAAAAAAAGGTGGTACTAAAGAAGAAATACTTTGTCCAAAAGCTGTCTATATACAGCGATGTCATGTGAGGGGTTGATCGCTTCGATCAAAGAAAAGAAAGCTACAAAATAAGATCTGTAAAATGGTGACATCGTATCTTTTATCTTCTTATTGAACTTGCCATCTTAAATAGTTTCATACTGTGGAAAGTGAACAAAAGAAACAGAAGTTTAGGCCAGCTAACCTTCCTTACAGCATTAGTTCGTCAGCTATATGTATAATAGATGGATATTCCTCAATAAAAAGGAAAGGACGTCCTGCTAGCTTCCAACCAAAGAAGTTCGTAGTTCTGGATGATGCCCGCTTAACCAGTGTGAGAAATCATATACCAAAGATGATTTCCAACTATAGACGATGTAGGAAATGTCGCAGAAAGGGACAAGAAAAGGGGACCCACTACAAATGCGCAGAATGTAATGTCCCCTTGTGCACTGCAACACACTTCTCATCTTTTCATGGCAAATATAATCACCATTAAATTTAATTTTCATTATGACGGTGAATGGTTCCTTAGGAAATATTCTTCCCACTTCTAAAATTTAAATGTAAACATAAAATTCTGCAAAATAAAATATATTTCCTTAAATGCTATTGTTCAATTGTTCATAAACATAAGAAACTGCGAGAAATTAAAAAGAGAAATAATGGCCCATGAAAGGGTTAAAGAATTAGAACAAGAGGTCGATATTTAAACTATCTTGCGTAAAAAGCTAATTTTTATTCATTGCAATATTCCTAGTTTTTTTAGAGCATTAGGTAGATATTTAGAGAAATATTGCAGTATTTTTGTATAAATAAATCAATTCTTTTAGACAAATTTCAGCTTAAAGCAGATTTTTAAGGATCTACTACTTCGGATTTTTATTCATCTAAATCAGTGATTCCAAAAGTGGTCTATATCGACCCCCAGGGGCCCATGAAGACCTGCAAAGGGTCCACGTCAACGGAGAAACAAATTGGGGGTCCATGAAGTATAAATAGGAGTCTACGATAGTGGCTCTCATTAAACCAGATCATGACTTTAATTTTAAAAGAAAATTTAATCAAGTGGAAACCAAATTTACCTATTTAACAGATATATTTACTGAAGTTGATGAAATTAATTTGCAATTACTATTCAATAGCATAAATTTTATTAAAACAAGGACTATCATTTGAGCGTTTTTTTGGCAGAATTAAGCTAAAGGAATATAAAATTTTACGTCGCACCTAGTTTAAATTTTTCCAGTTTCTCAACTGGTAACAGACAATGTGCCAGGAAAATGACGTTTTAAGCAGAACTTTGTTTTAAATGCTCTTTATTCAGATTTTGAAACTAGGTTTGAGAATGCTTTGAGACTATGGTGATGCCACAGTAGGAAATGAATTCATATAGTCACTTAAAAAAAAGAATGTTAGATTACGAGAGGAACTGATAGGAGTAGACACTAACGAAGATCACACGAAGTAAAGTTTAGAAACGGATGTGAGTATTCTTGGCTTTACAAAGATGTTCCTATTATTCATCCTGAATTATGAAATGTCTTGTTGAGCAAGTATTTAATTACTTCTCCTATAATGCGGAGTTTCAGTGCGGTTACCAAACTCCAAAACAAAATAAGAAAGAAAGTGTTTGGACTCTACTAACCAATGAGATTTAGGGTTAAATCTAACAAGATGATGCTAAATGTTTAAAATTTGTTATTGACATCTAAGATTGATTCCTCCTTTTAGAAGCATTTCCTTGTTGCTCAGTTACTTTATGTATTAATTAAGTTTTAATTTAATTAATTAACATGTGTTTTTTTTAAGTTTTTTAAACACTATAATTCACTATAGTTAGAAATTTAAATCTTTTAAGATATGTGACTATCCAAAATTCGCCGTTTTGGTGAAAATTTTCGAAATTTCTTTTATGTTTTTATTTTATATCTCATAAAGTTAAGATTCCAAAAACACTCTATTTTTATTTCTACGATATTTAAAAACACAGTTATAGCATAATTAGTAAACCGGAAAGGGAGTTTGCAAAACCGGAAGCAGATCCCTACACAAAATATTTTTAAGATATTGAATAGAAATTTTCAGAACATGTTTTATTTAGTTCTTTGTCTTATAAATCAAAATCTAATATCCATGTATATATCCATGTACTTTATTGCTTTTTTTTATGAAAAACAATCATTCATTTTTTAAAAAATCGTGTTTTTGCATAAAGTTTGGCATATTTAAATAACTTTCAAAAGTATTGCAATTTTTTAATTGCTAACTCATATAAAGATGTTGTTCCCATGTATTTATTAAAATTTTGTTCAACTGCCATTTTTCATCAAAATTTCATTAAAAAAACAACAGTTTTTTTGTTATAGTCAATAAAACTCTCCAGAAAACAGCATAAGTTTTAAAAAGAAGTCCGAATCAGTTAAATATAAAGCTAAAGAGAGCTTGACCTATAAATAATATGGTTAGTTTAAAAAAAGTACAATTAGTAGAAATGTTTTTATACTGCATTAAAATCTTTAAATGCATTTTCTGAGAAACTATGTTTTTCAATTTTTTGCTTCCCGGTAAAGTTCATTACAGGATTTCATTTTAAAATATTAAATTCAAATTTTCAGAAAATGTTTTATTTTATCTGTGTTCAAGACTGTGTATATATTTATTTATTTTATTGCACTTTTTGTGAGAAAATAACATTAGTGTTTTGTAAAAAATTGAGTTCTTGCATAAAAAAAGGACATTTTTCAAACACTTTCAAAAGTATTACATATCTTATAGCTCTAAACACAGATAAAAAAAAGGTTATTATTTATGAATTGTATAAATATTATTCGAATATATTAATTAGAATTTTGAATACAAGATTAACCGTAACTGCAGTTTTTTACTAAAATTTCACTCAAAATATCCAATACATCCAAAATTATTTTTAATTTTGTGGAAATTGTACTTAAATTCTTAGTTTTATGCCCCATTAAAATAAAAAAGGGTTTATTTAGTTGAAAATATATATATTTCAAAAAAAGTGCTCTGAAGGTAGTCACATACCTTAAAGTAAGCATTTCTATACTAGCAGACAAAAAGACATTTTAGTTAATAAATTTGCAAAAATTCAATATTAGGTAAGTAGGTATCTATCCCAAACCGAAAAAAATGCCAAGGGGTCTATAAGACAAAGAAGTTTGGGAACCTCTGATCTAAATAAACCTGATCCACACATATTTATTGATAAATATAATATTACCTCTCCACATAAACAAACTATATTTTTTCAAATTATAAGCAAAGGTCGATGTCATAACAAATACTTTCTCCAAGCAGATACAAAAGGTATGCTGTTTTGATAAAAAAAAAATATAACTTTATCTTACCTCCTACTGGGCAAACATATCTATCGAGTTCTTAAGCCCCCCATTACTGTGATTATCAAGATTAAAAATGTCACTTATCTCATACCTTGAGAGAAGCTGACAAGTTTGATTTACAACAAACTTGTCCAAACTGGATACTAACAATGCAAACGCAATTGATAAAAAGGGTGTTTATATTGCTAATGGTAACCGTGGCAATTAAAAACTTTCATATCTTAACCTAATTTCTTTTACCTACTTTTTACAATGAAAAAAAAAATAGAATTTCTGATTTAATCAATACCAAATATAAAACGTGCCGTTCGACAAATTTCTAAGAAAATTATTATGATTATTTTATTTATTTGGAGGGGAGGGGGAATTTTAGATTTCTACAGTTTTTCTCCATTGAAGTTGTATTCTCAAATCTTTATTTGTCTATAGTCTTTTAATAATCATTTAATGTTATATTTAGTAAGGGTATCCAAATACGTCTGTAGAATATTTTTAAAATGTGAGATATGAGAATTTCCCCCTTTTTTTTTGTAGTTTTTAGACTTGTTAAGTACATTATATAAGGGGAAAAAACCCAAAATTAGTAGAGCAAAAAATTATTAACAAAATGGGGGAAAAAAAACTTTTAAAACTTTGTAAAAAATTACATGAATGCGGCTCCCACTTTGAGCAAAATGTTTACGAATAAATTCTCTGTTTTTGAACACTTTCGTGTTATATCACTATTTATTTTAGAAAGAACCTAGGAATTGGAAGTATTTAAATTTTCACAAAAAATAGAATATTTTTTATCTCAATTATTATTTAAAATCACTTAAAAATACACTTATATAATTTGAAAATTTTGTAATAAGGTGGTATTTTTTTAAATGGTCAAAACAATTAGAAAGATATTAAACAAAACCTACTCAAATAATTTCAATTAATTATCTTCGTAACTTTCCCTGCTCTCCTTTCAAATTTTCTGAGAAATATAGTTTGCAAACGTAAGTAAAAATACTAGTAATCAAAAAACGAAAAAAATTAGAAAGTAAACATTTTATGAATTTAACATAAATTGACATAAAAAATTAAACAAAAAAAAAAAAAAAATTCTGCCAATTTTTGACAAAATCCACGATTTTAAGGAATTGCTAAAATGGCGTAATATATACTCATGTCCAAAACTAAGGTCACAGACATGTTTTTCGTCATAATTTTAAAATTCCTCCCGTAAGACTGATACAATTTGTATTTTATATATTTTTAAAAATGGGTAGTGTACAACGTCAATCTTCAGCTTAGGAAAAAATGTTGTTTAGAGTCAATTTTTGCATAACTATTGGATTGAGAAATTGATTATTGAGAATATTGAATATTGAGATGAATATTGCATTAAAACAGAAAAGTTAGACAATTTGCAGTGATGGTGGCTTCTCATAATAGTTTAGATGATTCTTTAAGATGGAGAACTTGAAGCTGGTCAGAATTAAGCGAACGTGGCTCGAAGGTTACAAATAGACCGCGAAATTGGTCTTCCGCTTATAGAATCAATTACAAACAAGTGATACTGTTACCAGAAAGGTCGGAAAATGTCACCACAGACTACTTGGCATTAAGTGCACAACGACATAGGTGGACAATTGCTCCTCAGCTTTCTCGTGACCTTGTTGCTGTGTCTGGAAGAAGAATTTCCAGGCAAACAGTCTACAGCCAGAAAGGTCGGAAGAGGTTGACAGAGCATCGACATCGGCATAAGATCATTACTTTGTATTAAGTGCACAACGACATAGTGGACAATTGCTCCTCAGCTTTCTCGTGACCTTGTTGCTGTGCCTGGAAGAAGAATTTCCAGGCAAACAGTCTACAGCCAGAAAGGTCGGAAGAGGTTGACAGAGCATCGACATCGGCATAAGATCATTACTTTGTATTAAGTGCACAACGACATAGTGGACAATTGCTCCTCAGCTTTCTCGTGACCTTGTTGCTGTGTCTGGAAGAAGAATTTCCAGGCAAACAGTCTACAGTCGTCTTTCAGAGACTGGCCATTACACCGGGGTCTAAGTCTGGTGTGTCCCTTTGATTTCATCCAGAAGGAAAGACCGGATATTGTGGCAATAAATACCGGATAAACCGCAAGAATTGTAGCCTGTTTTTTTTTTCAGTGATTGATCAAAATATACCAGACAAAGTGATTCTCATCGAGTCTTCACCTGGGGAGAAAATGGAGCTCTCTCTCTCTCGCTTTCATCCTCTTACGCTACAAAAATCAAGTATTGGTGACAAACAAATCCTTGTGTATCGCGGCATAATGTTGAGCAGTCGTACACCACTGTACGTTTTTGATGCGGGTTGTGTCAACTCATAGCACTATAGGGATGAGCTCCTGAAATTCTTATGTGGGGTTTTTCTGGGTGCTATGTGCCCGGGCTACACTTTTATGGACGATAATGCGCGGACACACATAACTCACATTGTTGATTAATTTCATGAAGGAACGGATATTCGCGTCGTATGGATTGACCCTTGAGTTTCCCCGATTACAATTCTATTGAATATGTTTGGTATGGTCTAGGAAGACCATTTCTCAGAGTAGCTCCCCACCGAGGATCCCCTGAATTAAAAGTCCCACTTTTGGAAAAATGGACTTTGTTGCCACTAATACTTATTGGCCTCCTTATAAGCAGTATGGCTGCCCGTTTTGAGGTTTGTATAGCAGATCACAGTGGACACAATCCATATTAGACAGACTTTTCCCGGGGTAAATCTCTGAATCATGATTTCACACTTTTTAATACGTCTTGTATCATAGTTAAAAATTAAATTATTTTCCATGTTGTTATATTGCTACATTCTTTCTGATATTGTAATATGCTTCTGTGCCAAATTTCGTGTCAATACAGAAAATAGTTCATCAGTTTTCATAGATTTCATGTTTGTGTATTCTTCAGTGGCGCACACAAGGGGGGTGTCCCAACCCCCAAAAAGCCCTTGATTTTTTTTCCGATTGATTATAATTCTAAGTATATAGTACGTAAAATTTAATCAAGTAATTGTTATTAATGGTTAATTTTATTAATTAATGCTAATTATTTATTCAATAGTTAGTTTTTTACTGTTTTTTGTTCCCGAAAATCGACAAAATTAAAAGGAGCATGTTACAAGAATGGTGGTGACCTTAATTTTGGACATGAGTGTAGTTGAGATTAAGCTTAGTTTATCAAATAAATTCAATCTTATAGCAGCGTTATTCGAATTATCACATATAAAATTAATTGCAACAAAAATAAGCTGATATTGGAATAGAATTTTTAAGTAAATCCTTTTTATTTTTCTTGTCATTGGAAAATTCTACCTCATTTTTTCAAGTTTATGCATTGATATATACACCTCTCAAATAAAGCGAGAAAAACTCATCACAAAAGTAATAAAATCTGAGTAGCCGAATTATAGTAAATATACGTGATTTTTCAAATGAAGGGATGCAAATTTCGATTAAAAGAATATTCAATGGCATTTCAGAAATGAAACGATATTTTATTAGCAATTATTTCTGTCAGGAAACTGAACATCGCTCCATTTTTCAGTGTGCTGTTTTGCGATTTTTCCATCAGTTTTTCGGATTATCATTGAGATTAAAAATAGAAAATGGAACCAAAAAACGTGTAATATAATAGCAATAATGCAATTAGATTACATGAACAATAATTTTTTTTTCTAAAATTCATTACCTTTTTTTAAAAAAAAATGCATTTTTCTTAAACAATCAGTACAAAACATGAAACTACATAAACAAAAAAAAAACCTCTTCTGTTTTATTGAAAAGAGTAAAAATAAAGACATTCTCAGATATGTTTTTAAGAAATCATCATGATTAGCAGAAAAAATTGCCAACAGCATTAATATATTTGTAATAAAAAAATGAAAAATTATTATGTTATATCCAAGATTTTCCACCCTTGTTAGAGAGAAAAGGAAGAGTTTATAAGTAGGCAAAGAATTGTGAAGATAGAAAACTGAAATTACGCACTCAATCAGGAAACTTATTTTGAGACAGGTTTGACTTTTTCTTACTAAATAAAATTATAAACTTCCCTTAATCATTTGTCTAATCAATTAAAACTACAAATAATTATATTTTTCGTCGCTGAAGTGAGCATCATCAAATAACATAATTTTTATGCAAATTTATCTTGATTTAAAATCTTACAAAACCAATTGAATTTGATTAATTTAAGACTATTAAAAGCCTAATTTAATTTGAATAGAAACTAATAATATATGCGTTCAAATTCTCAGCTTAGAGAGATTTTTCAATGTTTAGTTTGAGGAGGTTTTGACCTTTGCAAATAAAAACAAGGAAGACTGCGATGATCAGATAATTAATTCCTTTACTCATCTCAATTGATTTTTTTTATTAATTTCGTCCTTTAAAGCCATTCGAGAGATACTAGCAACGGACTTCACATTTTCAACCTTCGCTCAAATTAAGAGGATACCTGAGCTGGGGTAATTCCCTTTCGAAATTTCCCACTACCAACGAGGACCTAGAGCAGGGGTGGCGAACCTTTATGGATCAACGTGCCATTTTTTTCGAAAGAAGTGTTTAATGAGGTATAGACGTGCCTCAGTGAGTTGTGTGATTATTGGGAAAATAATAAAACTAAATAATAACAACTCAAACTCTTTATTTACTACGAAAAAATGCCTTTTGTGTGTGTGCACTGTATAGTTGTAAATGTTATAGTTATACGTGTAATTCAAATTAAAGAGTAACATTAGTGGGACTTCAGTTGTTGCAGATTGGATGACAAATAGCTCTTTTGGAGGTTGTAAGATGTTACTTTTAGTAGAATGCATGCTGAATTGGAGTCATCTGCCAAATGATTTCTAAGCAAGTGATTATTTTTGCTACGGTTCACTTTTTTGACGAGAGGATATGTGATTTGTTTCAAAATACCGTTTTACAGACGATGTACTGCAAACCACTGTTCCATAACATAAAACACACACTGCTATGCCACCTTTATTGATAATGCCATAATTCTAGATTCGTCAAGTTTGAAATTCTCTGTTGCACTTACTATCTAGCACTTCTAGTTCTTTTGCTGAAACAGCCATGTTAAATAACAGCTAAAAATCGTGAACGTTAACACAAATAAACTTTAAAATACAGTTGTGCCAACGAAATTGACTATGATATGTGTAAACAAATTTTGCATCATAAGCAACTGTAGTCGACGACGTAACTAAGGCAAGACAATAGTAAACGAATGTGTTCCCCGCCGCTCCGTGACCTATCACTCGCGTTTGTTCGTAATACTTCATAGTGAACTTAGTTATTTTGAAATCAAATGCAAACCATTTTGATCGCTGGCGTGCCCAAAATATTGTGTCACGTGCCATTGATGGCGCGCGTGCCACTAGCTCGCCATCCCTGAACTAGATCCTGGATAGTTGACTAATTTGAAATGCTAAGCAGAAAAAAAAAATGTTCCACATTTTTCCTTTTCTCTGAAACATTCCTTTAAATAAATTTTTTTTAATGATATGTTTTCCAATTTTTTCTTTTCTTTTTGTTCTTACTTATGTTTTTCTTTTTCAAAACAATAAACCGTGTTATATAAAGTTCTGCAAAATCTAATTTGACATTACACCTAAAATGACGACATAAAGAAATCACCTTTGACAACATTGCAAAATTATTGATACACTTTCGTTTCTCAACACATACATTGAACATTAATCCAACGTAATTGATTATGGGTGAGGAACACACCCTGTTTTATTGTGCAAAACGTTACCCATTGATCATCAGCGCGAAATATGACCCGACCTCTTAAGTGGCTGCCGGTTTAACATAAGGCTTCTGATTATATTATTACTTGGCACCTGTTTGGCGAGACAAGAGACGACAGATTTACTTTCTGTTATGTGACACCCGTAATGGTCTAGGCGTAGATCTTTTTTTCTTCTGTGGATAATGATAATGTTGAAAAAATGGTAATTCCAAAAAATAATCATTGTGAATAACAACTTTTTTTCCTTTCTGGACTCTTATTTTTGGTAGTACAAAATGTGTTTTCTTTGTGCTAAGGTTGTGTTCTCATCGTAAACAAAATTAGATCCAATTAGAAATGTACTAGACGATCTTATAGCCAAACATCTTAAACGACTGCCAAAAACATTCAGACAATATCTGTCGTGATGCATTTGTCGTTAGTAAGAGATCCTTTGGTTTAATCTCTTTTTCAGTTTCGGTTTTCATTTACTAGTTACTTTTTGAATCTAAGCCTATAATATTAATCCTGTGTAATTGTTAATTGCTTTACCGAGAGAATATGTTGTCCTTTACTTGAATGGCTACAAAGCGTATCTGAAAGAATAAAAAAATAATCAAACTTCTATTTAAAAGCTTTTTTTCCGAAAGTGTTCTTATAAAGTTTTTGTTGAATATCCAGAAAAATTATTGATTAAGCGCTAAAATAAATGTAGGGTTATTCATAATTCCTTCCCACTTTTCTAGGCGTTATAGTAAAAAGACTAAGACGAATACAACAACAAAAAAAAGGACATTTGAAAGCACGCATAAACAATTCAGTTTTTATTTAAATACATCAGGGATGGGCATTAAGTCGATCGCGATCGACTCGTGGACCTCCAAGACATTTTAGGTAAAAATAGTAATCTGCCATACTTCAAAAGAGGGGCACAATATCGAAAATCAGTGTTAAGAAAAGAAAGCATACAGTTAATACAGAATGGACACATCTACACCACTGTGTGGACCGCAACACCTTGAAAATATTAGAAGCAGCCCGTACCCTGGAAAAGTCCGCCCATCCCTAACCTAAACTGTACAGGTGTTCTATGTGTAAAACCTTTGGTTACACGACATACATCCAAGCAGTAGTCCAGTTCCTGCCCCACTCTACTCAACACGGGGCTATCAAGGTTATTGACAGCTCATGTTATCCTTCTCGTGTTATTCGTATTATCCGAAAACTTGGTCTTATAACAGAAGACCAGATTTCCGTACCCACTTTTGCCACATGATGTAACAGAATTGCATGGAAGGATAACACGTGCTGTCAATAACGTTGATAGTTCATTGTTGAATAAAGAGTGGCAGGAAGGGTACTATAGCATCGTGTAACCAAGGTCTTAGAAGTAGAACATCTGCAATGCATGTAAATAAAACTTGAATTGTTTCTGTGTGCTTTCTAATGTTCTTTTTTTGCTGTGTTCTTTTTAATTGTTTTACTATATAGTTTCGAAACCCAGAACTGGTTTTATGAACAAGCAGCATGAAAGTATTTTAGAAAACAGAAAAGTACAAGATAGTTGTTGAGTCATGATCCATGAATGTGTAGAAGGCATTGCTTTAGTCGAGTCCTGGGTTGAATCCCCCTAAAAATTTGTTATATACAGAGAATGATGTTCGCTAAATCGCTCGAGGCTCTAAGTCCTCACATAGATGTGAAGATTTGAGAGTTGGGGAATCAACTAACATGTGCCATTCTTATCAACTGACTATAGCTCTAAATTATGAGGTCCATTGTCAATGGATCTCACGTTTCTTCGGAGTGTGCCGTTAATAGTTAGTAAACTATCCGTTGGAAGTAAGATACGCATTTAAATATAATCCTTAATGATTTCTAATTTTTTGAAAAGTATCTAAAAGCAGGAAAATGTTCAAAATCCCTTGATATTAATAATTTATAATTAACTAATTGAAACTAGTAGGCTGCAGCGGTAGTAATTGATTGAGAAGATGCCTGTTGTTGTTTCTTAACCCAGATGTGGTGTATATATATATATATAGCTTAGCTACACCATCTCCATACAACCAAACATCACCAAAAGTCCAAAAATAAAATAGGATTTCCTAAAATCTCGTCAATAGTAAAATTCAAGCAATTAAGAATATTACTGGGAGAGGCCTAATTAGTATCGCACCTATAAGACTCTGGAAAGACTTTCCGGCCTGTTGAAAAGTAAGAGATTTGATGTGGCCACTAAAAAAGCGTTATAGAGCCGTCTGCTGATTCCTAGGAATATTAAGTTGGTGACACCAACGAAGACTTTTCCCAAAATTCTAAGGGGGAGCAGGGGAATTTTCCAAATTGCATTTAATTCTATCAGTTTAATGGAAGAGAGTTCGGCAAAAGTTAGACAAGTGTTACCCCCCGCATGGTGTCCGCAGTGGCAGACTTAGCAAAACTATCAGCTATCTTATTACCATTCAATCCAATGTGAGAGGGGACCCATTGAAAGTACATAGAGTGTCTAGAAGAAAGTCGAACCACAAAATCCAAAATATTAAGGCTGGTCATATCCCCAGCAGTTATCCAACGAGAAAGGTGAATTCCTAGATTGTAATTCCCTCTCGAGAACTGCTAGCTGACTCAAATTGGTGGGAGGGTGTACCTGGACGGAATGGGCGATGTATGTCGAAAGTATATATTTCTGGTAGGGTCATTCTAAATGTGAAGGTCATTTCATTATGTCCAGCTAAAGTTAACAGGCAATAGGGGCTATGTCAGCCCCTCTCCCTTTGGTACCCCAGGTCTTTGGATCAATTAAAGTTGCTCATTTCCCATTACTATAAAGGGGTACCTATTGAATACTATTAAAATTAGCTGGCACATGTTTTATTTCATTTAAATTTTTTTTTTTTTTATAAAAAAAATATGTTGACTCAGAACATTTTTTGAAGTTCCTTTTTTTTTTATATTCAAGAAGTTCGGACTTTTTGCACTAGGAATAAAATGGTTAATTTTGTAAAAGTAATAATGTAAGAAAATAAAATTTAATAACCCTTTGATCGCATCGCAATATTTTATTTTTGAAGTTACTTCACTTTTTGTGTTTTATTTATTTGTTTTTTATCGTTATATTCTTCAATCAACATGTTACTATTTACCGAATGCTGAATTTGTTAAGGATTTCAAAGAAGCAGGGACACATTCTGAAATGACTGAAAATATATAAAATTTTGAAAACGGAGAGAAATTTGGATTGTTTGAAATCGTTCAATTTGGTATTAAAATGTTTTCGTTTGATTAATATATTACAGTTAATAATATATTTCAAAAGTTATATATTTTCCAGAAAGAAATAATTTTTAGATTATTTTCTATAAAAAAAGTCAAACTAAGTTTTTTCACAATTCTCTTTAAAAATTCCTGGACATTTTCTCATAGACAAAATTTAAAATGATACTGTAAATGAAACTTTACTACTTTGATTAAAATATATTTCTATGTATTCTTTCAAACAGTTAAACACAGTAGTTTGCTTAAAATATTTTTTTCAATTTTATAGCTTGACCATCTTTGTACAGTAGATTGCCCATAATATTGCTTCGTTCATCTATTTATTCCAGTTGGTTGGACGAGAGAAGATTTGATTTGATTTTAATTTACGTCATACTGGCACCCACTCTTCAAACTTCCACACCTCGCCAACGTTAAGACTTTGAGCTACGACGGATTTTGCATGCATCAGCCCTTCTACACCGCATATTTTTAGTGGTACCAGGTTTCGAGCCCGAGACTCGGCAACGTCGGCCACGAGTTTGCGACAATAGTTACTTAGCTACCGTGGTAGAAGAGATGAGGTACACCAATGGCTGAAATCTTGAGTTTCAAGGTGATTTAAATTTAAATTGTGCCGTAAGTTCGAGTCTCGGTTTTAGCAAGTGAGCCACACAAAAAGATGCTAGTCTGCTGCGTGTTCAAAAATAATTCGAAGTCTTCCGGAAGTAAGTCATAAATGTTGGGAGAAAGAGGTATTACCAGGTATTGTCCACGTCATCTAGAGGGGTTTTAAAAATTATGATTGTCATCAGTATTCTTGAGATATGCCTAAATTAAAAATTCATGTACAAAATCAACTAATATCCAGTCATTTGCGTCGTTAACTCATATTCTTTTTTACATTTGATTACAATAGTTTTAAATAAAAATGGGAAACAAAACTCTGTTTAAAAATAAAAACGACATTGCTAAGTAGCGTGATTGCAAAGCGATAAGAAAAGTACAAAATGCATCATATCAAAAAATGTGATACACTGAAAATATATTGCAAATATATAAGTATCGTAAAATCCGGAGCATAACGCATAGCGCCGTGTAATGCGTACCTATACTTTCTAAATGCAATTTTTATAATTTCTAGGTATATTCACCGTATAACGCGCACCACTTTTCTTACGAAGAAACCTGTAACGTACGTGTACATTGCTCTAAACATCGTCTTATTTTTATGTATTAAAAGTACACATTATTCGCCAGATTTTACGGTACATAATTTGATTACTTAAATTATTTATTTTCACAAATACAAAAAGGCAGAACTACTTAGAAAACAGGTAAATAAAAAAGTTTTATAATGCATCAAAGTTTAAGTTTCGAGCTCTCTAGTCCAATTAGTAGTATGACGAACAATTTTTTTTGACAAGTTAATGGGTGCGGACATCTTACATCAAACCAAAGACCGTCGTCCGTGATTATGCGAGCTGACGCACGTTAATTATGTCACGACCTCAGAGTCCTCACGTACACAAAATGCGCTAGGCGAGATTAAGGTACCAGCTTTAGAAACGATTTCGTCATATGAATGTGGTTTAAACTGGGAGATGCATGGGTTGTGTTAAGATGACATTTGAGTAAAAAAAATTGCTCGATATATGAAAAATTCAGAGATTCGGAAAATTTTTATGCCTTAACTCAAATGTGTAAAACGTTGTTTTCCCAATATTTCAATAATGATAATAATGAAGATAGAAACTTTTTTTTAAAAAAAAATTACAGCTTACTTACTGAATAATGATTAATTTTTACATTAATTATTTTAAAATTTTTTAATATTAAAACCTTTATTCCTTTTCTTCTTACCTGATGCCAATAAATTATTATTTTATTAAATTTATTTTTTCATTAAAACCATAAATTTCCTGAATATCGCAAATAAAACACATTCTTCGTAAGTCAACAACGGTTTGCTTATAAATTTCATTACAAGTTCAAATGTACTTATATTTCATTATGCAATAACTATCGTTGTAATTAAGCGTGAAAATATTACTTAATTACTTCTGAAGCATTCTACTCTAGACTATTAATAACACAAGTTTTATAAGGCTTTGTTATAAAACTAACTATCACGCTCCCGCTCATACGCATAACAACTGCTTACAACAAATATTGAAATAGATATATCTCAGAGTATCATATATAAAAATCAAGACTGAGATTATAAGCAAAGTTACATTATTTTTGGGGAGCTTTAAGACGTCTGGTAAAAAAGATGCCGCCGATAGAAAGTGTATGGTAATATTGATTATTAATTTTTAACAGTATGTTTTAAAACATACGTAAAAATCAATCCTGAGACTTTGAGAAAGGTGAGTACTGTTTTTACATACCTTTAGCACCTGGTACCTGTAAATTGGCCGTCGGGTCAAGGTGGCATGTATGTACCTAAACTTAGTTTATACTAAGAAAACTTTATCCTACATTTTTTATTTGTGAGAATATAAGTAAGTCTGGGGGACCTGGATCTCTTGGACTACAAATATTTCATAAGAATTCTTGCATAATTTATAATAATTATACTAATAATAATATAGTAATTGAAATTAGATTAAATATTTTAAAATAATATAATGACTAATATATTTTAACAACCGTATTATTTCCTTAATTTTACAATATTTATAGCTTTAAAATAAAAATGTGAACTTTTTAAATTTAAAAATTTAAATAAAATTAGCAAGTTTTGTTGAAATTAAAAATAAAATTATATTTTTCGTTCGAGTGTAGAAATGCATAAGTTGATTGATTGATTGACTGCTTATTAACGTCGCAACCTAAAACAACACAAGGACCTATAAACTTCGAGGCCCGTTCAAGTAACACAAACACACATCTGAGCTAAGACATCTATTTCTGTGCTATATATAGATATCGTTAATAACGGTTTTAGCCAGAATCACTGTTACTGGAGAATTTTCAACAAGAAAAATATTAATGTAACTGAAATATATGTATATTTTTTCATTTTCCATTTATTTCAGAAAATCCATACATTTTATAGCTTGAATGTGTGTGTGTGTGCATTACTTAATTAACCCCTTAAGTGGTCAATTTGTTTGCCCAAAATGTTCTAAAAAAAGGCAGATTTTATATTGCATATAACTAAGCATAATACTTAACAAAATGCAAAAATGGAAGAATTTCATTTTAACTTTAAAGTTTTCATACAATTTTTTTATTTTATAGTTGTGAACACAAAAAACCCTAAATGTTTGCTTTTTATAAGTACACTCCGCTTGCTATGAAAAGAATGTTTCATATATCTTAAAAGAAATTCTCTCATGCTTACAAAAAAATGTCATGTCCGTACCTCTTTTTCAAACGATTGAGGATTTTGTGTGTGTGCATATGTATATGCATGCATAGTTTGAAGCATAGTATAATACTAAGTCTTACATTACAATGGGTACAGAGATAATACCGGATTTTTTGGATTATCTTTCCATTTTCATTTCTTAAGCAACAAATTGCACATTGCCTTGACAATCCCTGTTCATTATCGAATATTTTCAAGAATTTAAATTCCCGCCTTCACTACAAATAAAATCACGGAGAAGTATTTCAGTAACATGGACAAACTACATATCTTAAAAACGCTAGCACTAATAAACTCATGATAAAACTTAAAATAATAGAAAGAAGAAAAAGAAGAAAAAATTATCAGTGCCCGTACAGCGTACGGGCAAACCGGTTGTGCATAGTTTTCGGTCGCCCGTACGGTGTAAGGGCAAATCAATTAAGGTTTTTTTATTATTATTATTATTAAAAACAATTATAAAATCCCCGTGCACCACAAAATATCACACGGGGCTCACAGAAGTATTATCACATAGAAAGGAAATAAAGGAAAAAAATTGAGATTATGAAGGATTACAAATATTTACAACAAATTCACAGTACTTTTTAAAAGCACTTCTGGAGGAAATAAGTTACTGGAGATTCGGAGGCCTATTAATATTAAGTCCCTTGAAAGCCAGACTTGGGATATTTCGTTTTCTTACAAACTTGGAATACAGAAGGAGCACATGTTCTACATTTTCCTCGCCACCAATATCACAATCACAGGAAGATTACGGAACTAAATAAAATTTGTTCAAGTAGTTTTTAAAGTTGCCATGAACAGTTAGAAATGGGATTATTTTGTAATTAGTATAAAACTAATTGCAGGACAGTCTCTTATTAATGGTTGGAAAAAATTTCTTTGTTAAGCTCCCTTTATTCGAAATGAGATATTCTTGGTTCCAAGACTTCACCGGATGGTCCGATGTTAAGGGGATATTCAAACTCGACAAATTTCCAATAGTTAATGAGTTAATAGTGAATTCTTAATTATAATTAATAATTAATTTCAGCATTTGATACTTGATTGGGGATACAAGATATAATTAGTTGAAATCATGAAACTACTTTTAATTCTTTTATGGTTACAGTTATTACATCAGTGATTGGATTTCTTTTATCTACGTCTGACTTTAAAAAGTAAAAATAAAAATTTAAAAAAAATAATAAAAACTGAAAAATAAAATTAAGAAATTGAAAAGTGAATCTGTCTTATGGAAGAATGAACTAGATTCGAAAAAGATTGATGGATTTAGAAAAATTTGAAAGGATGATTGATTTCTTAATTCAATATTGCATGCATCAAGATGTCTTTTTTGAGTTTCTCAGCAATTTGCATTCATAAATTATTCCAGTTTCTTAGATATTTATGAATGTGATTTATAAAAGTTTTTATATCCTTTTAAAAAGCATTATTGTTACTTCTTACAACATTTTACTTTTATGCATTCAATGGAATAAAATAAATTGCACGTAAATTTAAAATAAAACTACAATATTCATTCTGCAAATTTTTGAACCGCATGCTGATTTGTTTAGAATTCTGATAAAGGTTTTATGCTTTATGCTTTTATTTCATTGAATAATTGTTTCAATTTCTTAAATAAGTTAAATTTTATGAATAATAAATTTTAAGCAATAATTATTCGTAATACCAGCATACTTACACTTTAAAAAAATTCATATAAGCTCGTTTTTATGAGCAGTATTATATAATTTCATTTACGGTATCCGAGTACGTTCAGAACCGTTATTTTGCAAAAGGATATAAATAAATAATTTTTTTAGATATCTAGTGGGACTTTTTAATTTGAATCAAAATATAAAACTGTGTTAAGAATATTATTACAATAAACAATATTTTTAAATATTTTTGGGGGCAAAAAATGAACAAAAAATTACATATTTTCGAAACATTCACACTTTATGGAAAATGATTGTATGTTAATAATTTTTTTCCTATTTATAGCTAAGATTTCTGAACAGAGCCTAAACTATGATTTTGAAAAATTCACATTATTTTCAGAGTAAAGATAAATTGAACTATAACAAACAGTGTTTTTTTCTGGCTAAAATTTCTGTACTTTGATTTATTAAAATATGAATAAGTCGACTTCGAAATTATGTATTTCAAAAATTCTAGTTCAGGCTCCATACAAATGTTTTATCTATAAGTAGGAAAACTATTAATATTATAGAAGCACATAAAAAAAGAATATTTTAGAGAGAAATGCTATTCTTTATTAAATTTTTTTGTCAACAAATTGCGTTGGAATAATTATTTATTATAATAATATTCTTAAAACAATGTTCTATGTATGCTCTAATTCATATGTTTATAAATATTAAAAAATATTCGTTCATACGTTTTTTTCAAAATCATGGTTCCGCACGTAGTCGAGCACCTTAACCCTTTTCAGGTTAATTTTATTTCTTGATTATGGATAAAAATATGTCAATTTTTTAAATATTTATTTTATAACATACTCTATATTTTTAAACATAATAGCACTATTCACATACAGAATTTTCTAAAAATTAATGTAAAAGAAACCTATTTGAATAAATGAGTAATTTACCTGTAAAGTTGGCTTTCTGTACGGTAGAAATCATTATGCTTTGGAGTCAATTCTCACTAATTATAAATATAAAACTTAGAATATTCAGCTTTTGTTCAGAATTAAAAATTTAATTACATCTTTTGCATTTACATAAATGATTATGAAAATATTAATCAAAATTTGATCGTGTATGATTAATTCGAAAACACGGTACTGCACAGAACCCAACATCGCAGTGAGTGA
>BMAV01022140.1:283041-307580 GCA_019973955.1 Trichonephila inaurata madagascariensis | reverse complement strand
AAATAGCTTAGATTTCTGTTTAGAGCCAGAGCTAGTATTTTTGAAAAAAATAGTTTAGAAGTGGATTTATTCATATTTTAATATATCATCAGAGTAAAGAAATTTTAACAAAAATCACCTTTTATTATTTCAATTGATTGTAACTCTTAAAATTAAATAAATTATTCAAAAAAACCTACTTCAGCTTCTCTATTAAAGTACTAGATGCATCACAGAAGCAATTTAATAAACAAATGTTTAAAAAAGGTGTCATTCATTCTTCCTTTTTTGTCAAAAAATAATTTCACTTAAATGATACACAGTAAATCCTTATTTAAATAATTTTTTCCTGTAATAATATTATTTACAATTTTTAAGGATATTCAATTTTAACTGACACTAAACATAAAAAAAAGTTATTCATTTATGCGCTTTTTTTTAAAATTACGATTCCGATCGTATTCAATCACCTTAAGAAATTAAAAAATAAGAGAGAGAGTTCTTTTTTTTTTAAATTTCGAATGTACACTTAAGGAAAATATCAATGCGATGTTTTAGTTTGGAGTTTAATGATACTTAACTTGCAAAAAAAAAAATAAGCACAAGTAATGTAAAAAATTTTTTTTAAAGTTAAATCCTACTTAGATCAATAAAGAAACATTTTATTTTAGCTACTTTTTATTAAATAGTTATATAATTAATATAAATATGCATATACATAGGACAGAATCACAACATTAAGTGGTAATTAATTTTTATTAATTAACATTTAAGTACCGTATTGTCATCCAAAACAATCGTAAAATTTCCGTTTAACTGAATGCTTTAAAACGTGAGAAAAAAAATCTTTTAAAGTTTTGACCCAAGTCATTAAAAATGAAAACAACGTGGCTGTATCTGCAATTCTTTAAATAATTAATTTCAGTCAATTAATTTTATTTAATTATAATTAAATTATCGTATTTTTACCCAAAACAATAGTGCATCGAAAATTTCAGCTCAAATGAGCGCTTTAAAATGTGAGAAAAAAAACCTTTTCAAGTTTTGACACAAATCTCCAAAAGGGTCGCTAAGTCACCAAAAATGATGTCAACGTGGCTGCATTTGTAATTCTTTCAATAATTAGCATTAATCAATTTATTTTTATTAATTATATTTAAAATACCGGATTGTCATCCAAAATAATCATGTATATAAAATTTCAGCTTAATTGAACGCTTTAAAATGTATTTTATTAATGATTGAAAATTCCACCAAGATAAATATATAGAGAGTGTGAGCTAATAGCAGGAATTGAAAAAATTACATCCTACACAACCGGATATAATTTACTCCAGAGTAACCAAGGTACATATATTGTTGAAAATCAGTTTATAATGTTTTCCAAAAGATAACTCACCCAAAATATGTATTGATATCTGTTTTAGATGTCAAATCAGTGTAAAGTACTTAAGAGATCTTATAATTTATCTAATTTTCTTACTTGCTACTGATAAAATTAATATTACCTATCGTATCTTAAAAATAAGATAAGCAATGTTCTTTCTTTTTGAAGTGTCATACGTTAAAAACATAATTCTGAAGGAATGTTATTATTTTGATATTCTAAAAAATATTCCTGTTACACTATGTAATTACATTTTAAAAACATTTCCGTAATACTATGTCATAGATAAGACAAAAGAATTTTAGAAATATACAATAACAATTAGGTAAAATTTTCTTTGGACATATATTCGAAATTCTTTAATTGATTTTTTATTCGATAATAATAGAAAAATAGCATGCTAAGGGAAATACTTAAATATAAAAACTGACATCCTTATTATTTTTCAACGATCCTCGGCATTTTTTGATATGAGAATACAATAATTTTCGTATGTTAATGCTATGACGAATTTTTTTTTCCGTTATGGTTATTTTTGTTGCAGATTTTTTTATCAGTATGCACGCACACACAGAAATTATTTTCACTATAAGATAAATAAGAAATATAATATTCCAATCATCATATTTTTAGTGAATAATTTTTATAAATATAATGTGAGAATTTACGTTCGGAAACTACATTCGGAATCGTGATTTTTTAAAAGTGTATAAATAAATACTTTTTGAGATTTAGTAACACATGAATTAGAATATAGTACATATAAAATTGTTTTAAGAGTATTATTATAATAAAAAAGTTACTTAACTACTAACGAAGCCATTTCGTACAGTCATTCCCGTCTGTTGAGCTGTAGGAAATTGTTCTTTTATTACAATCACTTAAATTCACCCATGGCTTATCGAGTGTTAGCCCAAATTTCCATTTTTCAGCAGCTAGGAGTTTTTTACATAATTCTCGACGATTTGATTTTCTTTCAGTAATATGTTTTAAAACACATTATAGTATAAAAAAAAAACTAAAAAACACGCTTTTATAGTGAATCGAACTAAAAAGTAAAAAAATAATTCTTAATATAAGAATAAAATGATTAACCAGAAAATTAATGTCATAGAGATAAAAGCGTGGGGTGCTCTATATTAATTTTGTTATAGTTTCTTACTAGTTCTATTCCGAAATGCTGAGTTAGTGTAAAAATGTAGTACCCCACGCTTTTACCACAATGACATTAATTTTCTCGTTAATCATTTTATTCTTATATTAAGACATATTTTTACTTTTTAGTTTGATTTACTATAAAAGCGTGTTTTTTAGTTGTTTTTTTTTAAACTATTATTTATTTTCCATTTTTTGATTCGATCTACAATAAAAAACTGTTTTTTCAGTTCTTAAAACTATCATTTATTTTTTGTCGAATTTATGCTTGAGTTTGATATTTGGAGCCGAAATTATGGGGATGCTGGAATTAGTTTTGCTCTTCAATGGATATTAATTAAAGGGTCTGAAGGATATTTATTCTCTCCTCTTACGGGGTCTCGGATGAGTCCCGTATCGTTATATTTCAAAGAATCCGTCTCTATAGATACAGGTCTAACTAATAAAAGTGCGTTAAGAAGAAATATTAAATGTCAATCGTATTATCCCCTTTTAAACGTACTGCTATAATGTTAATTCGTATCATCACTTTTAAACATATTGCTTTCTCAAAATAAAAAAAAATTAGCAGTTAGAACATAAATTATTTTTATTCACATGCACTAGTCTTTTTTTTTATTTCCATTTTCAAAAAAACTACGCAACCACCCTACCCTTTTTCCAATAAAGGAACATATTTTTTTTTGTTTTATTTGTATTAACCGCAAGCCTATTCGTGTTTTTAGAGTTGCTCCTTAATCTTTTAGTCGCCAAATCTGGAAATGGCATATGGAATTAGTCGCTAAATCAGAAAATGGTTTATGCAATTAGTCGCCAAATCTGGAAACGATATAATGAATAAGTCATAAAATCTCGAAATACTTAAAATCCTTTTTTATGAGAATCCTGATCTGGACAATGAAACAAAATTATGAAATTATTGTACTGTCATCGGGCCTTGACAAATGTGCAAAATTTCGAAGTAATCTGACCTTTTAAATTGGGTAAAAATCGAGTTCAAAGATTCCATTACATACAAGTAAAACTTATAAAAGCGTGTTAAAAAGGAGACGAACTTAAGATTTAAATATCTGTTTTAGCTTTAAATCCTTATATGAATGGTTTTAATTATAGTTCCTGAAGACATTCCTAGTTTTGATGCAATGAATTTTTAAGTCAGCGAATTTTCTTTTAGCATCAGAGACTTCACTTTCTTGATAGTTGCCTGCTTTTAAACAGTCTTTGGATGAAATTACGCGGTCATGTTTTTCCATTTATTTTCTGCTAGATAACTTTTATCTTTCAAATTTAATATATTATAAATACCTTTTATTGAAATGCAATAATCAAGATTTTTACACGCTTTTTAACTTGTTGATATGAATATTTCTTCTTGGAAAGAGTAATTACGTAACCTTCGAGTCATTTATCAGTTTTAGGAGCCATTTTTAAAATAAATCTTTAATTTTACATTCCAATCAAAAGAAAATCATCGCAAACAATTATCCTGAAGCTGCCAAAGTTTTATATCAAAATGCAAAAGAGAAAATGAATTACAAAATTGTTTCCATAAAGTGCGAACGACCTTCAGTATATGTCTCCTTTAACAATCTTTCGAATGGAACCATTACTGAAATCACTGACTTCATTAAGGACTTTACAAAGTATTTTATTTTTAATATTGTGTTAACCGATCTATGAATTACAAAAATTACAAAAAATTTACTCTTTATTTAACCTAAAATCAGAAAATAACATATGCTTTTTTCAAAGTTGACTATAGTTTTTGCTTCAAGATTTGAATAATTATAAATCATGAATGTATGAGTATTTTTCACACACACACACACAAATTCCTACTTCTAGTTCACATTATCTCCCTATATACATCTTGTTCAAATTTTCAATCGTTAGTAAAATACTCGTACATTTTAAAACGCTCAATTGAGCTGAAATTTTAAATACACGATTATTTTGGATACAATATGGTAATTTAATTATAATTAATAAAAATTAATCGATTAAACTAATTATTCAAAAAGTTACAAATACAGCCACGTTGGTATCATTTTTAGCGACTTAACGACCATTTTGGCGAGCTTTAAAAGGTTTTTTTACATTTTAAAGCGCTCAATTAAGCTGAAATTTTCTATACAGGATTGTTGTGGGTGACAATAATTTAACTATAATTAATTAAAATTAATTGACTGAAACTAATTATTTAAAGAATTACAGGTAAGTCACGTTGGCTTCATTTTTAGCGACTTGGGCCACAACTTTAAAAGATTTTTTTTTTTCTCACGTTTTAAAGCAATCAGTTGAACTCAAATTTTACATACATGATTTTTTATGACAATACAATACTTAAATGATAATTAATAGAAATTAATTGCCACTTAATATTGTGATTCTGTCATATGTATATACATATTTATATTAATTGTAATTATTTGATAAAAAGTAACTAAAATAAAGTTTTTCTTTTTTGACCTAAGTAGGAATTGACTTTATTTTTTTTATATTACTTGTTTAAAAGCATCTTTCTAATGCAAACTCAAGCAATCGGATATAAACTGTTTAAACTCAAATAAAACAGCGGTATCCAAGATGATATCGTACTTATAAGTTTGTTCCATTGCTTAATGTCATTATTTAATAATCCAATTACTCTTTTTAAAAGAAAAAAAATTCGAACTTTGATGGCTTCACAGATCAACAATGGTGAAAGTTTTAGAAATAAGCCAGCAAAAAAGATTTTACTCTTGAGGAAGGCAAATAATGTACAATCGACGGCTCTATTTTTAATCCGCTTAACTGACAGTTAAATAAAAGTCTTTTCTTATTTTCAAAGGTAGTTTTAAGAACAAAATAAAACGTAATTTCTTTCTGTCTCTTTTAAAAAGTTTTAAAAAACTACTTTGGTTTTTTTTTCCCCTTCAGCTTTCTAATAATCAAAATGTTCCGGAGATTTTTCCAAAGGCATAAATGAAACGGCTTCTGTAAACGTGTAGGTAAGTAAAATATATAAAAATATTAATAATACTACACACAATTAATAAATTTTCTATTTTGGGATGCAAATAAAGAAAAGTTAATATTTTCAATATTTTCAAAGTGTATTTAATACACTTATATGCTTTCAAAACTACATATTAATATGAGTTGAATTATGTTCTAAAGAAATTATATAAAGATTTATTAAAGAATTTCCTCTCACATTTTATAAAGATTTTTCTGAAATTATTTTAAATAAACATTTCATTATGATCAGTGGTGGCACACAAGGGGTTATTCACAGGTCCAGCCATCTCTAGAGCCCTTGATTTTTTTCGATTGATTATAAACCCATGTATGTAGAATGCAAAACTTAATAAAGTATTTGTTATTAATATATATAATTTATCTTAATTAATTAAGGCTATTAATTTCGTTACTGGCTTGCCTAATAGACTTAGCAGGATTCCTACAAAATGAAACACGCACAAAATCAACAGTGTCTTCCATCACGAAAACTTAAGGATACTTGACATTTTTTTAGAATACCTAAAGTTCTTTCAAAATTCTTTCCTATTGGTGGATAGATTTTGATGTCGGAGGATTGATATTCCATTCTGTTCGAACACGTCGCTGTATACACGTCACTGATTTAAATTCCGTTAACCAAAGTACGCACTGCACCTTTTGCCGTGGCGTCCACATCTTTACTAATGAAGTCATTGTAACAAGATTATCATCTGCGATTTTGCCGAATAATGCGCGCACGTGCGACCAATCGGACTAGACCCAAAAATTCTCGGCGGTTCTTCCAATTCACGGATGAACAATTTATTACATTCTGATGGGTAGTTCCGTAATAATAAGCCATAAATTTTGGATACTTTAATCCCGCACACCCTGTATTATGATTCGATAACGACTAGAGATCTATTACTGTAGGAACGGGTTCTACATTAACTGTCAACAAACTTTTCACTTCTTTTAATGCTGTTTTTAGTTCAGAGTACAACACCTAGTACTTTATGAGACAGACTTAAGTGGAATGTAACTTAAACCCATAGGCCATCGGCCATCAGATAACGCCTTAATCCTCTGATTATTAAATCCTGTCTAAATTATAGCTCTTTTGGTATCAACATTATTCTATGACCATACGAATATTATTGATAAAAGCTCGGTATTTTTCTAGAATGTTAAAATAATGATAAAAATGGCCTTTTTTAAATTCCCCGGCGCGCTAGACACTTCAAGTTGTTACGCCCTCATTATTTCCAAAGCACCCCCCTCTTCCTTCAGTTCTTACATCGCCAGGTTTGTCTCGAAAAGGAATTTTTTTAACACTATTACTCTATTCCCTTCCTTTGTTTTTGCTCTTTGGAGAGACTTTCCGTTATCTAACACCTGTGAACCTGCCATGTCCTGGACTGGCGACCCCGGCAGCCATAAGGATAGTAAAGTGGTATGACTTGGCGACTCTTGGGCATTTCTTACCTTACGGTATCACAGACCACCCACTCTTTTGTGAATTAGTACAGTAAATTAAGGAAATCGTTTACAATTACAGTATAGAGCAAGGGTGGTGAACCTTTTTGGATCAACGTGCCATTTTTTCTAAAAAAGTGTTTAATGGGGTATAAACGTGCCGTCAAATAATTTTGACTTGTGATTTTTGAGAAAAAATAAAATTAAATACTAACCACTCAAAACTCTTTATTTACTATTAAAAATACATTTTGCACTGTATAGCAGTAAATGTTTTGGATATACGTGTAATTTAAATTAAAGTAACATTAGTGTGACATCTGTCGTTGCCGATCAGATGACAAATAACTTACATTAGGATTGTAAGATGTTACTTATAGCAGAACACATGCTGAATTAGAGTCATACCAGCTTCTTCAAAAGGTTAAATGTATCTGGAATCGAATTCCATGTTTTCAAAATTTCGTTACTGACATTTTTACTTATATTGCGTGATAATTTTCTGTTTCAATCAATTCCAACATTTTTCTTGCTTTTATAAACTTTTGAATCCATATTGAACTAGACAGGAAATCAAGCACAGTTACATTTCAAATTCTTCAATTTCTTCCAATCGAATTGGGACAAGTTTAGTTTATCAAATGAAGTCACATCAGGGTACATAATAATTATAGAAAAAAATTCTTGAATAACATTTTCTTCGTCTCACTTTTTCAAGTTCGGGAAGTACTATTTAGTTTCTTGTAATAATATTGTTTCTGAAAATATATAATTTAGCGTCAAAAGCATTGAGATGCCTCTTGAAGATATTTTTTTATTTGTGTCTTGAGACTCTACATTCAATTCTTTGAAATGTTGTCATATGTCTGTAAAAATGCGTCTGATCACTCGCGCGTATTCGTAATACTTCATAATGAACTTTGTTATTTTGAACTAAAATGCTAACCGTTTTGATCGGAGACGTTTCCTAGTAATTGTGTCCCGTGCCATCAATGGCACACGTGTCACTGTTTCGCCATCACTGGTATAGAGCATACATTATTCTATGAACTGTTTTTAATTTGTTAGTTATCATCCTTTTTCATCGTTTATCCTTTACTATCTTTTACTTTTAAACATCCTTATTTTTTTGTTGAGTCACTGTCTTTGTACTTATAGAACAAAGTTTTTCTTTGACTTTTGATCATTGCAATGTTATTGACATCGCAGTCAATTTCAATTGTAATATCATTTCGAGGGCTTAGCGACATCAAATTGTTAAGCTTCTCTTTTTCCTTAGTAGATCATCTCAGTCTTTACTCTCTGAAGAGCAGAAATGATTCTCTCATGACTCGCGAGGTGGTGGTACGTTCGCTGTAATTTTAATTTTTTTTCTCTTTTTTTCCCCTTCAATTTCTTGCACTCCTAAATTTTTTTCGCCCTAGACACGCGGAAAAACGGCCCTGAATGAGGGTAACTGAGTGTTAATTAACCTCGCGCTATAAGGTAACACGAGAACTATTGGCGACGGACCTCTTAATTTTGAGCCCTGGTCAAGTGATGATACGTCTTATTGGGATTTTGAGTGCAGAATCAATTGAAGGAGCAGCTTCCCCTCTTCCCTGCACTGTTATAAAAGCAATAAAGAAGCAATAATTTAAATATGGGTAGACATGAAGTTCATCACTTTTACCTCTGTATTACTCTACGACGCTTCTGAAATAACACAGAAAATTTTTATGTTTTAAATGAATGTCAGTAAAAATTACTTTGGTCTGATCAGGGATGTCTTGAGACTTTTTGAGACCCTGGGCTCCTACTCAAAAGTAGGCCCTGGGCCCCTACACAAATGTAGGCCCCACCTATGATTCTTAAAAGTAGACGGTACATAACATACGTTGTCAAATACCCGTACAAACAACAACTGACTTATAATCGAACAAAGCGGCTTGACCGATTGCCATCCTTAGATTGAACGAGTAATATGGAGAAAGATAGGCCTATAGGCCTATACATGGACGACGGTCAACACATGTAGTTGACATATCGTCGAAATTCCACGTTTTTCGGAGAATATAACCACAAAACTAACATTTGACTGTTAAATTTACTCTAATTATGATCTTATTAAGGCTGAATCGAGAACGAGTCGGGGCTCCGGGCCCAGTTGACCCATACCTTAAGACGTCCCTGAGTCTGATTTGTATGAATTTTTTACTCTCCCGTGGCTGACTGTGGAAATTTGAAGTGTAATGTACCCTCTTTTTCCTTGGATTGCGATTGAAAATTATTATATTTGGTTGTTTACTGTGTAAATATTGAATGTTTTTTTTTTTATTTATTTAAAATTTTTATTGAATAATCTGCCCAGAGAACCCAGTTACTAAAATTGCATCTAATTCAATTCACGGCTTACTTTCTTGCATTTCTAGGACATTCATTCCAAGATGCAAGTAACAAACTCCCGGATATGGAGATTTAATTGTACAATAAACTCTTTGTTACATATAAACTAACAACTAACGTAAACACAAAACATCCGATCTTTCTCTTTACTTTACTGATTTAATCTAGTTTCCGTTTAAAAAGAAGTATTTAGGCAAACAAAAGAGAAAGCATTTTATCTTTTACATACCTCAGTCAATATTGGAAACGTTCGCTGTTATCCGGATTATCTTAAAAATTGACACTGACTGATCGATGTAAACACAGGGAAATTGGTTTAAGAATTGAATGACAGGCTGATTAAAACGTCTGATTTTTTGTCACGGAATTATGTGTTAAGTGAAGTGGTAGGACTCTGTGAAATGAAGTTTGCGTATGTGTGTATTTCTTTCACATATCAATATTTTTCTAGAATGATATGAGGAAAAAACTGGTTTTAAGATAATTTATCCGAAGGCTTTGACAAGCTGACGATTCATAATCGAATTACAATTATTTTGCATTAAAAGGAATGGTGGCGCCATCTGTAGATTAACACATAAACTATAATTCTAGTTTGGGAGTCTGACGCAAACTAGAATGGGATGCACTTATCCAATTGTAAAATATAGCATCTTTTCATAGAAAGGAGCGAATGAAATTTATCCCGTAAATAGAAGGTTTTTAAATAAAATGTAAGGTTATTTTTCTTAATATTCTAAGCTCACAACTCAAAAAATATTTCATACTTCTGTCATCGAAAGCTAGTTTTGTTTGCATACAGATGAATCTGCAGTTTCTGACAACAGACATCGACATTTTGATTTATCCTCTTCTTCTGAGTCAATGGCTCCCAAGCTTTTTTAGCCCATGGACCTCTTTTTATAGTCAAATCTTGCCCATGCGCGAATCCTTTTTTAAAGTCAAAACTTTCCCAATGAAAAAGTTACATAAATGCATAGTATAAAAATTATAAATTTTAAAAAATATTTTGTTGAAGAATTATTTATGGAATCTATAACTTTTGTTTAAAATAAAATTTTTTAAAAAAAGTAATGACTTGGATGAACTTGATGAGATATTAGGAGTGTATTTATGTCCGTTTCAATATCTGGGGGTAGCAACCGCAAATTCTTACGAGCACTAGTTTTTAGTCGGTTTCTTTTTTTATGTGTGAGAAGGTGTTTAACAGCACTGAATCCACGTTCTACCAAGTTGGAAGACAGGAAAATAGTCAAATACTTTACAATAACCCATAATGCAGGATAAAAAATTGGAAATATGTTTTTGTAATCAGAATTTTTGGTATCCTTGTTCAAACTTTGATTTAAATCCCTCATTTGTAGATATTTCAATAAGATGTTACTGTATTAATATGAATTCATTTGTTTTCGGGATCTGAGTTAGTCCACGCGCAAAAGGGTTCAACTCTCAGTCGGAAATATCCAAGTTAATTATGGTTATTCATTCATATTTCCATAAAAATAAAAATGGATCAATTTTTTTAAAATTTTATATTAAACTTTACGTGAACATCCTGACTTTGTTCAGGGACTCCCAAATCAATTTTTATTTACCAAGGACCCCCTGAATAATATCGGGAATCCCTGAGGGTCCGTAGGGACCACTTTGGAAACCGTTGCTCTAAAATGATGATGATAACTTCATATTTAACAAAAGTTCTTGGAGGATAAAGAAAGGTTACGGTCTCATTGAATCATTATCATGTTGTGGAAATTTTAGAAATGACTGTGTCCTTCTGGTAACTTACATATCGACTCTAAGACTTAAAATGATAATATCTAGCAGGCTCAATAAATCTTGAATTAATCACCCAAATCAAATAAATAATCTCCAAGTTAATCAAATATTTGACATTAAGCATTTTTTAATGAATTTTGTGAGAAATTATTATTTGTCATCAGATATACCAAATTAGCGTTTTCCGTTTTTCTTTACAAACAAGAGAAAGAGTCCGTTCTATTTCAGATAACATACCACGCACGATTATTTTCTTTTCTTGCTCCAACATGTTTCAATATAAATATATTTCAGGTCTTATTACAATAAGTTTTTTTAATACTAAATCTCTCTCTCTCTCTCTCTATTTGGTTGAATTTTAGACTAAATCTGTTGGTTTGGTTGAATTTTTAGCTAAATCGATTGGAAATGGGAATGGCTCAAAGAAATGAATATAAGTAACGATAAAATAAAAATAAAACTTAATTTGTTTCTTTTTAGGCCTTGTAATTAGAGTGATCTGACGGTGGTCGCGGTAAGGCATATGGTTAAGGCATGAGTGGTTAAGGCATGAGTGGTTAAAGCAGTGGTTAGTGTCATGAGTTCGAGCCCAGTACCACTAAAGACCCGCCGTGTAGGGGAGCGATGCTTGTTAGATCTGTCGAGAGCTCAAGCGTCCTCCCGTTGGTGTGGTGTGGTAGTTAAGAGAGGAGGGTTGCAAAATTCAATGTGTGATATGGTCGATCTTTGTCGACCATATCGTTGTGGGTCAGTGTAAGTTAGAGGTGTGGGATTCTCGAAATGAAGAGACATTTTAGAATTCTTAATATGACTTTTATTAAGAGTTTAACTTAAATTACTTATATATTGAACAAACTTATATTAAGTGAGAATAAACCACAAAACACGCCGTAATTAAAACAGATCACGCAATTGGATCACTTATCTAAATAATTATACTACCCGCCTACTCTCAATCCTAATAATATTTCGAATTCGGAAAATAATCTTCCTACCTTGAATTCCAATCAACGGTTCAAACAACTTCAGATATTCAGTTAGGCTCTAGCGCAATAGTATGCACCTTGTAGTAATGGCTAGATCTCCGTGATTCCTTGGTAATCCGTCAAATTACACTTCTACCTTTTCCCAACTGAACTTTCTCTAAATTGCCATTAATCTTGGCCGCCAAAGAACCCAGAGGTTATGTTAGAGAAAAGACGCGTGAGCCGTCACAAATGGTTCAAAATTGCGAAGTCTGTCGCCAAAAGTCCTCGTATAGCTGAACAGTGCGACGTTAATGTTCTCTCACTCACTCGCTACTGTGATCTGACTTAACCAGTCAATGAAATCGAGCATTTCATCACTCGCTAAGAAACAGTCACGTGTTCGAGTCCTAATTTTATAAAATGACGGATGACAGTTACGCTTATATTGAAACACGCTATGTATGTTTTTTCCCTACATTAACTCTTCTTATGGGAAAATTGAGTTTTACAAACGAATTCGCATCCCAGTATGAACTTTAGAAGTAAGATTGAGTCAACCATAGAAGAAACGAACTGGATTACCAGATTGTTGACTTTATCACCCTTGGTGACAAATTTGGCGAGAAGCACGATATCACCAAGGAATCATCAAGAAGGCTTTAGGATCAATCCTAGCTGAAATTATCATGAAGCTATGCGAAGGACCTGTGAAACAAAAGCCAAGTCAGTTCAGAAGAGAGCTCAGTCAGGACCAGAATTTGCTTGTGCGTTGACAGCGAAAAGAGAGACTATCTGTATGAGTTCTGCTAGTGGAACTGTACAATACTGTAAATAATCTGCTATAGTATTTCCTTGTGTATGTACATTGATTTGTTTTCGCCTAGTCATCTGCTTGTCCATGTCTATTAAAAAATCTGTTTGTATTCAAATAATTGGAAATATCGGCTGTTTTTCTCCAACACAAATTTGGTACAATATTGTCCTGAATCCCATCTGATGTCAGTGGATGAGTGAGATCCAATTCAAATATTATTCCCTTATCCCTCCAAACACGAGGGATTCTGACATATTTTGTATAAAATCATGAACTATTTTTGTTCACTACATGTGTTCAATACGATAATAGTATGACCCTTGAAACGTGTAGAAAAAGTTAAACATTATGTTTATATTAACCGAGGTTGGTAGGGGCTTATTGGGTTTCAGAATTATCAACATAACGATATTGCTTAAAATTATAATACAGATGCAAAAAGTATTGTTTCATATCGGCTGATCAGAAAGACTGTTATTTTTTACATGCAAACAGTACCTGCAAATTATTCTAATAAAAAGATCCATGATCTCATATTCTCCAAAGTAGGAATTGAATTATATTCTATGTTAATTTGATAAATTCAAAAAATGTATAATCGGCCAATGACAACACACATCATAATTTTTAATTAGATTATACGTGTGGCAATGATGGTATTCTTTTAATTTGTCATCTGATTTCCCAGTCTTCTACATATTAACAGATAACCCCTTTAAGGCTTTATTTTGAATTCGTGAAAGAATTGCTAATCCTATGTTAATTCTATTCTCTCCTCAAACCTGAACCAGCGCATTGTTTTGGATGCAATAAATTGCGTTAGAAAGATGAAAGAATTAATGATGGTTTCTCTGAAATTGCATTTCCCTGATTCCTAAAAATATCTTCTATTTATTTTAAGGATTCCTTGGGGAATTCTCAGATCTCTAAGAAAATATTTAGAAATATATTAAAATACAGAGAATGGAAAAACTGTGTATAACTTCTCACACAAACACCTTCATTGTTTTTCGCTCTTTCGAATACGCCTTATTCCATTCAAATCGATTCTTTTGTTTTGATTTGAAGAGGAAAGTAGAATAATCGAGGGAATAACTTTATACTTTTATAAATTCAAAATGGCGAGAAAAGAGAATCTTAAAACTAAATTCGACTTATCGTGCAATAGCCCCTCTTTTCAACTTAATAAAAGCAAGCTGTTGACTTCTCATGCCATTGAAGAATCGCCATATAGAGCAACTAATGCAAGTTCAATCATCTGTCATGGCTCAAAGCCCTCATGTAGACATGGCGTGGAAGTTAGGAGAGAGGGTACCGGCTTGGATATCGTCTTTGTCATTTGACAGAGGTCAAATTTTCGAGGTCCATCGCCCAAAACCCTTAGATTGATTAATACGACGTGACCCTCAATTACCCGAATTCGTGACTTCCCGGTTGTTTATTAGCTCCTTAACTGCCGCCGGCGTATATATTCGTCTTGCTCAACTAGTGCAAGACTTAAACCTCAGACCGGAACATCCGTCTCTCAAACGGGGATGATTTTCTTTGATGTCTGTAGATAACATTGTGGTGTGATTTTTGGGCTGGGTTGCCTTGACATTTTCAATTGGACTCTAACCCAGTGAGAGGATCACGTGGTGGTACATGGCGATTTCTATCAACTCACGATATGTGCGATTTTTCTTATCTATCTTCGTCTATCAGATTCCTACAGTTTCTTCGTGATTGGTATTATTATTTTTAATTACTTTTACATTAATATGAATTTTTTTAATCAGTTTTTCAATTCCTGCTATTAGCTCACACTCTCTATTTATTTATTTATTTATCTTGGTGGAATTTTCAATCGTTAATAAAATACATTTTAAAGCGCTCCATTGAGCTGAAATTTTACATACATGATTATTTTAGATGACAATACAATAATTTAATTATAATTAATAAAAATTAATTGATTAAAACTAATTATTTAAAGAATTACAAATACAGCCACATTGACATTATTTTTGGCGACTTAGTGACCCTTTTGACGACTTGTGTCAAAACTTGAAAAGGTGTTTTTCTCCCATTTTAAAGCATTCAATTGAACTGAAATTTTATATACACGATTGTTTTGGATGCCAATACGATACTTTAATGATAATTAATAAAAATTAATTTCCATTTAATGTTTTGATCTTATCATATGTATATACATATCTATATTAATTGTAACTATTTAATAAAAAGTAGCTAAAATAAAATTTTTCTTTGTTGATCTAAGTAGAAATTGACTTAAAATTTTTTTTATATTACTTGTTTATAAAAATACTAGTCATAATTCTAGTGATAAAAATATATTGTTGTGCTTGATTTAACCCCACACATCTTATTTGAGTCATACTCAATTTCATGAGCTATAAGGACATTTAAAACAGTCCTTAAGGTAATAAAATTCAAAAAAAATTTACGTACCCGTCTGTCAGATGGATGTTGCTCATTGCGGGAAAAAAAATTGATGTTCCGGTCAGAGGGTTAAGTGACCTAGGCGTATATATACGTCTTTCCGAAATACAATTATTTTCTTTGCGCTGCTATCAGTTATACTATTCGAAAGGCTTTGGAATACAATAAAATGCCCCTGACAATGTTTGTGAAGGATTTACTTTTTTCAGAGAAAAATGGGCTTATTTTTGTGTCTTTTCTCCCCCTCTCCCAGTACACCGCATACACGCGCCCATGAGGAAAAACGGTGGCACTGGTGTCACAATTTTATTTTCTGATTCAAATAAGCTATAATTATATCTTGAGTGTTCTATGACTTTAAAATATGCAATTTAATTTGATTTAATTGATATCGTATTGTGAAATAACGTGAGGGTTGTTGGTACAACGGAGAGAGTAATTTTGAGCCACGTGTAAGTAACAAGGATGATATCTGACCTGACATCCTCCTTGTAAATTACCACTCCCCGCCAACAAGATAAGGTATGAGATAGACTTAATGTTAAATGTGATTAGGGCACTAGCTTTATGACCGCAGAATAATTCCTAATTCTTCTAAAAATTGTCATACGGAAAAATTGAAGCATTTTATTTAACTAAGCCTTAAAGCGCTAATGAGAAGTAGTGTGAAAATATGATTTTAAAATTTAACTCAATTTTTTAAATGTCCGTCATCAACTGCCTCATATGCGCCTTTAATACAATGTGTGTGTTAATACAAAGTAAACAACTCTCTTGTGGATTTAATTTTTAATTTAGAAGAATAAAATTTATATTCGCGCATTGTAATAACCATTAGTTTCTTGCATGCATCAATGATTCCTCTGTCTCTCTCATTGATCTTTAGTAATTAACGATACTTTTCTCATTTTTGTTGCATCACGACGTTTAATTAAATTTCAATAGTATATTTCAGTTTGTTTGCTTTTCTGAATTATCTTTCCTAATTCATATCAATTGTTGCATTGTTTATAATTTCTTTGTGGTTAAGTTCCCCTTAACGGATTTGATTATTGAAGAGATAATTACAGGTTTTTAAAATAAATATTGCATGCAAAGTTTTTGTGCTTAATAACATGTGATTTTTTTTTTTTCATACTTTATTTTGAAAGAAAAGTTAGGGTTATTGAAATACAAATGCAGCTTTTACTTCCCACTTAGTTTAAGGACAATGGGTAACATTGTTCATGTACTTCAAAAACCAGCAAATAGAGCTGTTGCTAAAGAAAAATTTAAATTTTTAAATATATATATATATATATATACTCTATAACAAAAAAAAAAACGATGCACCAAGAATGTGTTATCCGATAGAGAAAAAATTGGTAGGTAGAAAGATTATGTACAGAATAGAAAATGATTAAAATTTCAGAAAAATTGAATTATTTATTTCAGAATTACATAGTTACAAAGTAACGATCTCAATAAGATGTTGACCCTCCTCTAGCCTGGATACCAACTGCCTTACAACTTGGCATAGAGTGATGAAGCACTCTAATGGTCTCCTGCGGTATTTCTTGCAAAATTTGTTCCAATTGTCTTGCCAGGTCACCAACATTCCCTGGTAGATGCAGTTGCTTTCCCATCATATCCCAGACATGCTCAATTGGAGAGAGATCCGGCAATCTGGCTGGCCAAAGAAGTGTTTGACAAGCTGTAAGACAGTTCAAAGCAACTCTTGCCCCATTTATTCTGGCCTTATCTTCTAAAACATAGGGCCAAGGTAATACAAAAGGAACGGTTGCAAAACAGTTCTCAGTATGTCGTTGACGTACCGTTGTGCTGTAAGTGTGCCTCTAATGACGACCAAATGGGGCCAGCTGTCAAAAGAAATGGCACCCCTGACCATAACTCCTAGTTGAGGGCCTGTAAGGCATGCAATAGAAAAAGATGGATCGACACGCTGCCCTGGGTGTCTCCAGACACGTCTTCGTTGATTGTCAGGACACAGTTGGAAGCTGGATTTGTCGCTAAACACTATGCGTCCTAAGTCAGCATGATTCCAACCTGATCGAGCCAAGCACCACTATAATCTGGCTCGAAAGTGTGCAGACGTGAGTGGCAGGTTGCGCAGCGGTTGGTACGAGCGTAAATTTCGCTCTATCAACAGTCTGTGAATGGTTATGGTAGACACTCGTATGCGGGTCACACGTTTGATAGTTCATAACAATCAGGCGCTGGGACAGCTGATCTGACAATCAATCTGTCCTTCTGATCTGCTGTGGCTCTAGGTTGACCGCTACCATCATAGTGCTGAAATCTGACATTGTCCACCCTCTCTTGCCAGCATCTTTTAATGGCCGCATCCCTATGACCCATTTGTGTCGAGCGATTCTCCGATTTGCCCAACCTGCTCTTTCAATCCAATGATACGATTTCTTTCAAACTCTGACAGTTGCTCGTAATGAGCTCGAATTCTGCGGCGAGGCATTTTCTTCAGTCGTTGAAAGGTATCCTAAATCACAATGCGAGAGAAATTTTGACCATCAGGTTGAGAATCGCTTCTGATAAACTTTTGCTGAGTGCGCAGTTCCGATGCTCTATAGTTCCCGCTATTCATTCATTGGACACCAGGTTTTAATCATTTGCATGTTCGGTAAAAATGTCTTTGCATACGAAATTTTATTACAATCGGGCAACTCCTTCTTGGCACGCCGGTTTTTTTTTTTTTTTTTTTTGTTATAGTGTGTGTATATATATAATTATTCACAGAGCTTTGCATTACTCAGATTTGAAGATTGAGCAATTGTTATTATTTTCAATTTAAAATTTTGTCTATAATGTCGTGACTATCACAGAACTTTATTTGTGATTTACTGCGTGTGTTCGTGTAAAAAAACTTAAAATATCTGTTATGAAATAAATTTCGAATTTCAAATTGTATTATCCTTGTTATAATTTTTTTTAAGTATAAAATATTTTTATGCTTGTGGTGTAAAATAAATTATTGCTTAAAAGAAAATTGTGTATATACCGTTATTTATATATATCTAACTTTCTAATTAATTTATTCTTTTGGTTTCTTTATTTTCGAATTACTTGGAGTGTTTGATTAGCATTGAAATTTATAAAAAACTGCGAAATTAGTTTAAAAAAGAATAATTCTCCTCGTTTCAACTACAACAATAATAAAATCTTAGAAAAACCGTTAACACAAAATTTTAATATAAATTAATAAAAAATCGATTTCATCAAATGCTTTTTAGAAACATTCAAGAGTATCGCATTTAAAATTTCATGTTTATGAAAAAATACTTTTTACGTATTAATTCATATAAATTAATAATAAATGTATTTAATAATAAACATCTTTACACTAAATTTATCTACAACTAATCATGAATGTTTCATTTGTTTTCTCAAAATTTGAAAAGCCAACGAACTGATGACTCATGAATTTAATAAAAACTTAACAATGTTGACCAACAGAAGCATCAATGTTTATCAACTGAAACTATTTTTCTTCAATGTTTAGCTAACATCCACGCACACTTCTCAAACCGTTCATAAGATGTCTAGACGGTAGTCTAGATCATCCCACTCGCTGTTTAGAGTTAAAACGATGAGAGCAGCACAATAATACGTTCCATTTAGTTTGATGTATGATATCGTCTGCTTCATCGCAGATGTTGTTCACCTGTGGGAAGTAATAGCACGTAGTCGATTGAGAGTAAACATTTGTGTGTTCAATGATATACATTCGAAATATCTTAATTAAAATGTACTATTATCCATAAAATAAACCCTGCTACTATTTTTCCATTCGTAGGATTTAGTGTGAAACATTTTTTTCTTAATTGTAAATGATATTTATATGACGGAATTGAAAAAAAAAACTCAATTGTGTTTCGTTTAAAAACACAAATTACAACACAAAAGGAATCAATGCTCTATATTTTGAATTTTAGCCGATTCCGTGCTAACATAAACAAAAAAAAAAATTAAATAAAAATAAAAACGAAATTTTGAAAGTTGTGTCTGTAATTAAAATAAAAAGATTCTTTTAACTGGGTTATTGCAGAAAAAAAAGTCTTTGAGGGATGCTATAATATTTAAATCTTTTTAACAATTTGCTTTCGATCTATTGTTTCTTTTTAAAATGCTCTAAATTCTGGTTACTGGGACTGTTGTTTTTTCTTTAATTGGCAAAGGTAAATAACTAAATCCTTTTCTCTTTTGGAATTTTTCATCAAAAAGTTTGCATGTATAGTATCACTTTTTGCACTCATTAGTATTTAGACCATTTAGGCAAAAAAGAAATGAAGTAGCATACTCGAGATGTTTATTATCGAACCGTGAACAAGATATTTTTTTATTGTATGAGAATACCATACGTTATGTTTAATCTGTTCGTTTAACATTGCAGTTTCCGGAGTATTCTTATTGGAAATAATTAAAAAGAAAATTTTAGATCTTTAAAATTTTTGATGATTACATTTATTATTTTCAAACTTATGATGAATTATTTTATCTTTTCAGACATTTTGATTCCTTTTTATATCTTGCCAGCCATTTGCTTGCTTCAGATCTTTACACGTAATATTCTTACAGCATAAAAAGTTTTTTATTTTTCGAATTTATTTTGGCTTTGTCGATTATATGTGATTGCACTTAATATAATATTTTACCTCAAATGTTTTCCTCCGCTTATTTTTGTGCACTATAATAATTGTACACAAATATTTTAAGACCGGTTAAATTTCTTAAAGTAAGAAACAGTGGCTATTATTAAGAAACAGATCTTTATATTGTTGCTATAATTTATAAGTGCTAATACCGAAAGCCTTTTATTTATGACCATGCAGACTACCAACGCGTAATCGGTGCTGGTGTCTTTGCCTCTTGCTTCACTGGTGAACTTCGGGCGATAATTGAGGTTCTTGGTCTATATGAGACTCTCCCTATTCATGAACAGGCCAAATGTCTCGTCATTTTCTGTGACTCAAAAGCAGCCCTCCAGATTCAAGGATTGCTGAAGAGATTTACTCTCGCCTGTTTAGATTACAGGAGTTAGATAAAGTCTGTTTCCTCCAATGGTTACCTGCATATGTTGACAGGCAATGAAAACGCAGATAAACTGTCGAAAGAAGCTAGAAATCTTAATAATGATAACTTTGTCAACATTACTTTACTAGACGCAAATGCTGTCATGAATTTAAAATTGAGAGATAAGTCAATTCCTGTAAAGCATCAAATCCGTAATATAAGTGAAGACCGCCTTATAACAGAAACTATTTCTAGGCTAAGAACAGATCATTACGGAGGAATGAAGTTTGATAGGGATGGTAGAAGAACTTATAGGAATTGTGTTAACTTTTTAGATACAGAGCTAATACCTGCTCATATTTTTGACTGTCTAACGATTCTTGCTGCTCTACAAAAAATAGGGGTCCTTTTTTCGTCAACAAATCTTTATGTGGACAATATTGAACAGATTTCCAGAACAGTCATCTGAGCCCATGGTACTATCTGATTTGGTCCTGTCATGGATATGACATCGTCATCATCTGAAAGGTTTTACGATATGATATATTCCGTTATTTATATAGTTTTATAGGTTATTTGAACATTTTTGTTTAGTACTTATATATACGTTAGAAATTTGTGAAATATATTGATGCTTTCATCGTTAATACTCACGCAGATTGATTTATTTTTTCATTTTCATCGCACATGGAAGAAAATAGAGGATATTGTTGATGAACCTTGAAATTTTGAACCGTTGTTAACTGACGAAAAACGCCCCCTAAGCTGTTACCCAACTCTACGCTTCCGCTTAAAAGTGAGAAATTTTAGCCTCGTCAGATTCACCGTCCAATCAGCCCCAATAAACGACAAGTTTCGAAAGGTGTCAGCATTAGAGCCCACAACTCAACAGTAACAATTCTAGAAAAGTTCGCGACCATCACCACATGGCTAGAGGGGTCAAAAATACTTATGAAGAGAAAAATTCATTTGTTAACGTATTATTGAAATGTTTTGAGAGATCGCGTGATGTCAAGAATGATTTTACAAATACTTTAAAAGCATCTTTCATTTTATCTAGTTTTTCCTTGACTTCCTTTTCACGAATTCTTGATGGGTGAATTAGAAGTACATCAGATGTTTTACATGACTGGTCTTCAGAGAACTAACGGTTCAAATATGCGGCTCGACTGTAACATCACCGAAGATGAGCTCAAGGCCATAATCACTCACCACAAAATAACAAGATATATATTGATGTTGAACTCCAGTCAAATAATAAATTGAATATTTCAGCTGGGGTGTTTCATTCTTCCAACTAATTTCATGTCTTGTACATCAGTTAAATGTCATCTTCGTCACCTGACTATGGATGAAAATTAATAGAACCGTCACCTATCCCTTGTAATGCTTCAAAATATAAATTTAGCAGACAATCAATAAAGACATGGGTCGTGAACACACAAAAAAAACTCAATTGAATTTAGTTTCAGAGAGGGGAATATTTTCAATGAGATGGCGACTCGAACTCGCGACTGCATACGGATGCCAACGATTCTGAAATTGTTAATATATATGTGTGTGTGTCATGGTTTTCATTCATAGTGACTCTAAGGCCGCTGTGTAGATCAGGAATGGCGAACCAATGGCACGCGTGGCATTGATGACACGTGACAAAATATCTTTGGCGTGCCAGTGATCAAAATGATTTGTATTTTATTTCAAAATTTCAAAGTTCACTATGAAGTATTACGAACAAACGCGAGTGATCGGTCATGGGGCGGAAGGGAGTACACTCGTTTGTTATAGTCTCTCCTTAGTTACGTCGTAGACTACAATTGCTTATAATGCAAAGTTTATCTACGCATAGCATAGTCAATTTCATTGACACAACTGTATTTGAAAGTTTATCTGTATTATATTTACGATTTTTTTCTAATCTTTTACATGGCAAGTTCAGCAAAAGAACAAAAAGTGCAAGATAGTAAGTGTAACAGAGAATTTCAAATTTGAAGAAACAAGCGACATGGTACTATTAGTAAAGGCAACAAAGCGGTGTGCGTTTTATGTTCTGGAATAGTGGTATTCAGAACATCGTCTGTAAAACGTTATTTTGAAAATAATTGCAAACCCTTCTCAAAAAAGTGAACCACAGCAAAAATAATTGATTGCTTAGAAACCGTTTGGCAGATTACAATAATTCGGTACATATTCTATAAGAGTAACATCTTGCATTTCTAATATAAGTTATTTGTCAACCAATCTGCAACAACAGAATTCACCCTAACGTTACTTTAATTTGGATTACACTTTTAACTAAATCTTTTATAACTATACAGTGCAAAAGGTATTTTTTGTAGTAAATAGAGCTTTTTGTTGTTAGTATATTTAGTTTCATTATTTTCCCAATAATCACAAGTCAAAATCACTTGACGGCACGTCTATACCTCATTCAACACTTCTTTACAAAAAATGGCACGTTGGTCCATTAAGGTTCACCACCCCTGGTGTAAATGGATTATTGCATTTGTTGAGACTCAGGGTCTTTATATTGAGAAATGTGAAAGTTCAGAAAATGGGTTGTTAGCCCAGATGTCGTCTACATCAGTGATCCGCAACCCCCGGTCCGCGGACCGGTACTGGTCCGAGGATCAAATGGTTCCGGGCCGCCTAAAGAACATTAAACTATTGCCATTTTATTTAAAGTGGGGCATTTCTCTCGGATTTGCGCAACTTTCCACTGAAATCACTTTATATTCCACGTTAAACCACTTTTATTCATTTTTGGTGTAACTATATTTTATTCTGAAGGCATATTTAAATGTAACTAAATTAAAATTTTTAAGTCAAAACAATCCGAAATATAAACAATCAATGTGTCCCACCCTCAGCGGGCCGAGGTAAAATTATCAAACGTTGACCGGTCCGCAGCGATAAAAAGGTTGCGGTGCACAGGTCTACATCATAGGTTCTCAACGTGGGCGTTTGAGGCCTTCAGGGGGCGGTAAAAGTCCAACTGAAAATTAGGGTCGTTGAGATGGCACGGAGGGGCTTTGGAAGATTAACCAAATATAGTTTAAAAAAGACTAAAAAAAATACCCTGATTATGTACTAATAAAAGTAAACTTTAAAGTTGGTTACCTTATGTTGATTGTATTTTTTTAAATCATTTCTTTCACTTGTACGAAAATTCACATATTTCAGTAGTTTGGAAAGTGGATGAAAGTTTTAAAGATTTCATTACATTCAGAGACCTACATTAAATTGAATGATATAGTAAATTTTAATTTCTGTAATGTACGTGTTGTGTCTTTGTCTGTGAGCAGCAGGAAAGATGTTTCGTCCTCTACATTTCATTACGTATATTATCCAATTAAATATGTTAACCAGGAATTAACGGTGATTCTTTAAAGGCTGAAACTGTCATTATTTTTTATTTTGAAAGCAATAGTTTATTGTGAATTAGTTCACATCACCAAAAGCTTCTTTCAAAAGCGTCTTTATAAGAGTTAAGTTAAAACTTTTATTCCACTCTTTTAAATAAAGAAGAAATTCAATAGCGTTTCATTTCCAACAATACCCTATCTAAAACTAAAATATATAATATTACACATTTAAATATATTTGTGGCAAAATACTATAACAGATTCAAAAATTAAAAAAAATTGGGCGCTTTAGGAAAAAAATTAATTTAAAAAAATATGTTCTATTAGTAATAGAATATTATTTTAAAATTAATTCTTGTTTTTACCATGTATAATGTACGCTATTATTTCTCTTGAGTGATAGGGGTGGTATCGAAATATTCACTAGAAAAGAGGGCGCCAGTTCAAAAAATTTATTGCATTAAATCTCATGATCAGAAAGTTTAATTGTACAAACACAAAATATGCATGCAAAATAAGGAATCCTCACTTTTTGACTAATAAATGGAATTCAGAATAAAATGGAAATAAAAAACGACTGGAAACATAAACTTCAATGTTACCAAGCGAGACTGCCGATTTTTTTTAACCCCGTTTCTTAAAAACCGTGTATAAAAAAGTACCGCACAAATCAAAGATGGGTGTAATCTTTATTTCTTGAGTTTTTTTCTTAAATGCTTAGGAAATAAAAAAAAAATGCCAACAATTTTCTGTAACATCTTGAAATGTAGTGTAAGATT
>BMAV01022140.1:246228-270776 GCA_019973955.1 Trichonephila inaurata madagascariensis | reverse complement strand
TTTTTTTTTCATTTGTCTATCGATTATGCTGAAAAAGCGGATTTCTTTTTTTACGGATTTTTTCTCTGAACTGCACTGCAGTAACGGATTAGAATCAGAACACAAATTGAATGACAATATACATACATCTTATTCAATTTTTCAATGTTAAAGAAATACTTTAAATTTATCCATTCAAGTTCAAATACATTTTTTTATACTTGTAGTGGATGACACTTGATGTTAACACAGTTTTTTTTTAAATATTAATTCATCAATTAAATTAAAAAATGAAAAAATAGTATCAAACAAAAATAATATAGTCCAATAAAATATAATCGTTCGTGACAGCTCCTGTTTGAAACCAGTGTGTTTGTTTCACATTTGAACCCCGAAAATTATAATTATGGCTTGGTTATGTCGACCAGCAAGAAAAAATATTCAGACAAAATTGAATATTGCCACTTTGACCACTGTTGGTGAAAGATTTCTCTCGACACAATGGTTGCATGTATTCATTGATGGTTCTGCTACTGGTGCTTCTCGTTATACTCGGCTCTTTCGTTTTAACAGGGTTGTTGGTGTAAATTGTACCTACTCTGATGTTGAAGGGGTTGCTGTCCAACTTTAACTGAAATCTCTAAAAGACATAATATTAGAACATTGGGATCTCCACTGATTTTCAGGCCCCTATCAAGCCAATTTATGCAGTTTTACTCTTAATTAATAAACCTGTACTTAGTTGCTAACTATTCATCAATTCTCTGATAGATAATAGTCACAGTGTCGCCCTACAGTGGATTCCAAGTTACTGCGGAATCATGCATAATGAATTTGCTGACACATTACACAAGCCTACCTCTGCCCCCCCAACCTGATCCTCCTATTAGAAATCAGAGTGTCAAACGAATCATCAATGCTAAATTTAAGGCTCATTTTCGAGAGTAGATTGGGGACTTTTGTGAGGGAAATGTGCGAGGCACCTACCCTTGGGTGCCCCATTTCTACAATATCTACGCGACCTGTATCTGTAGGAAAGAACGAAGAATCACGCAAATCTGCCATCTTAATATTTGTTTATTAAGATCTTAACACTTAAACACTGTATACAATAATAATAATAATCAAATTAAGCAAATCTAGAGTGAGAAGACACAATTCGTATTACCAAATAATTGCGTAATTGACCACTATATCTGACTTTACAGATTACCTCTAATCTCATTAATACACGCAATTTCCTTATATCTTAATTTAAGACGCTTATCGATATATACTAGTTAACTGACATGACTTAACTGATTGTGGAATGGTATCTACCTTTAGCTTGAATACACAGGTACGGGTAGATTAATTATTGAACTCGCGGAATTTCCTCTAACTTTAACTTAATTGTTTCTAATCATAAACATAGACTTCATATAGCAACTTCACATAGCCACCCCGCGAACACTAAACTTCTATTATATATAAGATTCCTAATTTGCATTCTTACGTTCTTCTCGAGTTGGTTAGAAAGAATTGCCATTCTGGCCCGTCCCAAAGAACCCCAAGAGGGCATTAATGGAAATCGCGATGAAAGCCCGTCACAAATGCATTGGAGCTCTAATGGAAAGTCTCAGTTTTTGAGACCTGCCTAAACTTCTCCGTATCACTAACTTTGAAATTACTACTCGCATGTATTTATAATACTGATAAAATAACTAATTATTCACTCCTTATTAGTTTTCCTTTTAAATTTATTTTAATTTCATAAAATTGGATATCGATAAACCATTTCAGAATATTTTTCAAAAACCTTCACATATTCGTTTTAGCAGACTTTCCAGTTTACCCTTTATGCAGCGCTGTAGACATGTGTGAAGAATATTTGGTCCTTTGTTCCGGAATCGGTGACGTAGCATCAGCTATTACTGTAAAAAGTCATTGTAGAATCATTTATATCTCCGAATTGTGTTGGGCTACCCATCATAGAAGGAGGGTAGTCATGAAATACGTCTGACGGAGGATAACAAAATATTTCGTAAGCGAAGCATTTTGAAAAAAGCAATATAATCGTATTTTTTATTTTTTTTCAAAAATAGAAAACTGCAGAGTATTGATCATGATAGATATTTTATAATCCTGAGGGCGGGGGGGGGGGGGGTAAGTATCATCATATTTAATTTACACATAATTATGAATTTCACGATTAGAGTAAATCGTATATCCAATAGTGTTATTCATATTCTTTAAATCAGGTGTGGGCAGACTTTTCCAGGGCTACTTCTAATTTTTTCAAGGTGTTGTGGTCCACCCAGAGGCGTAGGTGTACTGAGCTAAAAGAAAGTGTACAGTACAATGGGATTTCCATTTTCCGAACCTCTATTTTCCAAATTTCTCTATTTAGCGAACTTTTTTTTAGAACCAAGAATATCTTACAATTTTCTTCATAAATAACCCCCAAATATCGTGGAGCATTTTCTATTCAACGAAGTTTACTCTTATGATACGATATTTTTTTTTTTCATATTTTTTAAAATTCCGTATTTACTCGAATATAAGCCGAACTTTTTTCCAAATGTTAATGCTATTGAAAATCGGGTGCGGCTTAGATTCGAAGGAAAAAATTTTTGGATGCTGTATTTAGAGCAATTACAGATTCATGCATGTATTTATAATACTGATAAAATAACTAATTATTTACTCCTTATTAGTTTTCCTTTTAATATTTTAATTTCGTAAAATTGGATACCGATAAACCATTTTATATATAGAATATTTTTCAATTTTCGCAAAATTGAGAATTTGGGGCGCGGCTTAGAATAGATGGTGGCTTAAATTCGAATAAATATGGTATTTCTAGACCGTATGATGGAATGATTATTAGGTCTTAGTGAAGGTAGTCACCCCCAAATGTCTTGGTGGTCAACCGGTCGATCGCGATCGACTTAATGCTTACCCCGGATTTAAATGAATTTATTTCTGTTGTTACGTATAATAACTACTATGGGAATTTCTCTGAAGTTTGTTAAATCTAAGATTTAAGTTTAAGTGATACGTTTAATAACATCCAAACAAAAATACATCAGATGTTTTGATATCGAATAAAACAAGATAAAATTTATAATATTTCCAAATAAAAAAAAAATACTCGTAAATTTTATTTTGATTGATTTTGCGACATTTTAAATTTTAATCAGTAAAATGCTATCTTGCTTTTCTTGTATGATTTTTTTTTATCTTGAAACAGAACACATAAATGTTTTATCTAGCAGAACAGTCGCTCTGATTGAATTGTTTTGATTACAGAAATGTAACTAAATTATGTTTGCTTAATCTTGTTTTTGTATATAGTCGGTCTTTTTCATATAATTACATAAGAATATATAACACTACCTTTTATCAGCAAAAAATACCCTAATCCGTACAGAAAAGCACAAGTATTTTAAAAAAAAGTCAAAATATTGACCAATATAAAATTATCTTAGAACCCTTCCGATTTGACTGAGTACATAATCTGAGTGCAATAAAGTAAGTAGACAGAAATATAAGCTCGAGCAGTTCTTCCTCTTGTAAATAAATTACAGTTCATGATAAGATATCTGACTCTTTTGTGGCATGCGTGATGGATTAAGGGCATATTTTAAAAATTTACCATGTTTTTCTTCTTTTTTTGAGATAGGTTCAAAGGATACTCAGGAGAAGTCAAGGAGAATGTTACATATTTGGCTACATTGTTCTGACGAAATAGACTAGAAGCTGCTGAAACATTTTCCATATTTAGCGGTGTATGTATTTCAACGACTACAGTGACAAAAAGATGTATAGTCATGTTACGTTAGATAAAAAAAAATTTAAAAAAAGGACTGCTTTAATTTATGTATTTGTTTCTTGGTTTCTTTTGGTATATTTTGTTTTTATCAGATCCTGTCAAAAAATGGTAAAATCTAGAAAGTAGTTTCAAAATATTTTGGAATTTTCGGTTTGGGACATGTTTTTTTATAAAAAAATATCTTATGATACATTTACGACTTGCAGTTGGTTTTTATAAAAACTTTTATTATAAATTACTTATTGCTTAACCTTTCTCCAAAAGAAATCGAAACAAAATTCGAACATTATTGTTAAAGTAAATATATTTTAAAAATAATTCTGGATATTCCTCAAAATATTTCAGATAATTTATATTTTGACATAATTCACATACACACAGAGGAAAAACACATAAAAAGTTTTGATAATAACGAGAATAGAATTGACAACATATTAGAGCTATTTTCACAATGAAACTATTTATCCACTTTATTTATTTATTTTTTTTTACAAATGGCGTTACTTTTTAAGCTTTAAGTAATTCTGAAGCACGTTTTAAGAGTGAGTTTAAACAAACATAATTATAAAATACTTTTTTTTTCTTTTTAAACAAAAATTGATTGTAATGTTTAAGAAATTCGAGATAAAGAAACAAAATATTATGCGGTTGCAATGACACTTCGCGCAAATAATTTTCGATGTCAAATGCAAACAATAAAATGTTCGCGTGTAATACATAAATGGATAAAATTCCAGAGTCATACAACTGAATAACGCTCACGCTTCAATAATGACCATATGGCCGCGGTAGCAGAGGGGTATAGGTATCGGATCGTGGCTTGCCATGTCATGAGTTCGAGCCCAGTACTACTAAAGACCCGCCGTGTAGGGCAGCGATGCACGTTAAATCTGTCGAGAGCTGAAACGTCCTCCCGTTGGTGTGGTAGTTAGGAGAGGGGGTGCCAGCTCAGGTGTCGTCCACGTCACTTGACCATGGTTCAAAATTACGTGGTCCGTCGCCAAAAGCCCTCGTGTAGCTGAACAGTGCGGCGTTAATATTCAATCAATAAATCAATAATGACCATAACTTTCATTCGAATTTGATTCCTTCTAGTATAATCAAGTAGACTATATATTGGGGTTATACTAAAGATTCGTCTATTGGCAAGTAATTAAAAAAAAACATTTGTCAGCATTTCAGAGTTTGTGAATTTTTGGGTTAAGGTACAGTGATCTTCAAACTCTGTTCCACGGAACCCAGTGGTTCCACGAGTCACAATAAAAAAGTCGATAAGAAACTTATAGTTATGTATGCAAAATGGATTCACTTTCTCAGAAGCTTATATAATTAAAAATATCTGAATCTCATTCTTTTCATTAAAATCGAAAATTAAAATTATATATAATATATTTATATATTATGCATACTTTTTAAACTTTTATTATAATATGATAAAAGAATATTAAAACGCGCGTCTTATCTTTATATATGTACTACCTACTAGATTATGAGCATTCTATTGTTTACTATCATGGGTTCCACGAGATAATTTTATACTCGTTAGTTAGCACAATGTCTTGCAAAACTAAATAGTTTTCTAATGGAAAATACACCTCTTTGCATTTGTGGGGAAAAGACCACCTATAATGAAAAAAAAGGAAGCAACATATCAACATATTCTATGTTAAAGTCTAAATTTAAGCGAGAACAGCTCCTGAATGTTCTGTTGCGAATTATCATGCAAAATACACAGTTTTTCTCACACAGCTATAAACATTTTAATGCCATTCAGCTCCCAGTAGTTAACAGGGGCATAGGCACACCCCCGTATCAATGACACGAAGCCCCCAAGTTAGAGGGAGTCCAAAATGCGCAAGCAAAAAATCTTAAAATATTAAGAGATCCAGAAAAGAGACCCTAAGGAATTTTGAAACAAAGCCTACTCATGACTAGCTATGCCAATTGTTATTAAATATAATACATGAGTAGGTGACACTTGGAGAGATCACAAATTATTATTACTAATGAGTAAATTATATAAAAAATTGGATTAGAATTTTTTTAATTATAAATGCAATACTTTTTATGATTGCTTTTACATAAAGTACCTATAACATGTTGATCTACTTAAAATGTAATTTTGAGATATATTCTTCAAAGTAAGTGTATGGGGTTCCACAAAAACCCTTTCTAATTCTAGGGACTTCAAGAAAACACCTTCAAGTTCTAGAAATCCGTGAGTAGAAAAAGTTTGAAGGGCTAAAAATAGCACGATGCTAAAATTGAAGTATTCCTTGGTATTTGTGTGGGAACAATGCTGCCATTCGTCAGCGTTGATAGGGCTGATCAAATAATGAAATATTAAAAAAATCTAGAAATACATCTTTAACCTAGAGAGGAAAGAGAATGTGAAAACCCGATGATAACTGGAATAGCTTTCATTGAGCCTGATTCGTCAATTTCTACGGGGGCATCATTTACAGCGAACAGCATTTATAGACCACACGGAAAACAGTGTCTTAGACAGATAGGTGCCTGTATCGCCAATTTCTCCTAAACAGCTTGCTTAACTCACGGAGCAATTGGGTCTTTTCAGTTTTGAACAAAATCGCAAGGACAAAGCTGGAAATTCTGGTCTGGTCAGATACTTTAAATGACATGATTATTTTAAAATTAAACACAAATGATTAATGATACACAAATGCAGCAATACGATTTTGAATATGAGAGTCTTACAAAACCATCACTATATATTTATACAAAAACATAGTATGTCGCTCCAGCTCATGCTCTTCTGTTTACAATAAATCCATATCTCACGACGTATCTTTGTAAAAATAAATATTGAACAATATTTCATCTAAAGTTTGCAAAGGAAAACCGAACTCAGTTCGGGATTTTCAGGGGGAAGAGAAACCTCAATTCACACGAAATCAGTTCAGGGATTCTAAATTTGACATATTTGAGTAACACGATTTGGATTCGGGTAATGCTGTTTAAACATTAATTAAATAATATTTTTTCATAAAATAATTTTATTAAAAACATGCAACTCCTTCTAAAGGGCCTTAAGGTATCCGACTACGTTCAGAACCATAATTTTAAAAAAGCGCATAAATGGATAACTTTCGTGATATTTAGTGTAACTTAGATGAAAATGCATAGATAAAATTGTTTTAAGGACACATTTTGACAAAAAAGGTTTATTTAAATACAATATTTTGGCAAAAAATTACCTTTTTTCAAAATGTTCTCCTTTTATAAAAAAAATGCTTCTAAAATAATATTTTGCTCATATAAAGTAAAGACATCTCCAGAGAGTCTGAATTATTTTTTTTTTGTGAAAAATGCACATTATTTTCAGAGTTACAACTAAATCGGCTTTTTTTTTTAAATTTCTTCCCTCTGTTGTCGTAAAACATGGATGAACCCATTTCTAAGTAAAATATTTAGAAAATTACAGTTGAGCCTATATACAGAGGTCTGAACTATATACAGGCAAAATATTATTATAATAGAAGCATTTTTCACAAAAGGAGAATATTTTGAAAATGGGTCATTCTATGTTCATTTTTTGTGAAAATATTGTACTTAAATAATTTTTTATTGTAATAATATTTTAAAAACAAGTTTATATATACCATTTCTAATCTAAGTGACACTAAATATCTTAAATATTGTCCATTTATACGCTTTTACAAAATCACGGTTCCGAGCGTAGTCGGATACCTTAAGTTTAATTTTCAATACACTGAACAAACTAGGTAATGACCTTTTGAAAAAATCGGTAACACAAACCGAAATCAAATCTAGATCGAAATTCGATATTCTTGCGGAAACAACAAACCGGTATCGGAACAAGTTCCTAGCGCCTTCAGAAGTAAACTGAACATAAAAGAGAGAATGGATAATAAAAAAGAGTAGCCTTTGCCTTAACAATGAATAGATCCCAGATTAAGAGGGTAAGAAAAAAACCCTTCATCATCAAAAGCTTGAGGTAAAGATAAAAACGTGAACGAAATATCGCCACAAATCAACACGACAATAGATTTCAACCGGAAGAATACCGTTTGGAAGAGAAAGTGCCACTTAACGGAGTTCTCTCTTGCCAAGTGTGTTTGTCCTAAGAGAAACTTCTGCTCCGATCTTTCTCATTGCATGACAAGAAACCTTTCAATTCGTTATCGTAGTTATTCAATGATAGTGTCGGTTTTAATGAACTCTGTTTGGATTCAAAAAGATGTTGGGAAATTAAGGGGACACAGTATCCTGTACTCAATTTTTTTATTTATATATTTATATGAAAGTTTTAAAATTGTATTCTCTCTTGAACATATATTAATATACATGAAATAGACATTTAAGAAAAAAAATACCTTTTTAAACAAGTTATCTTACATTTTATAAACGTTTTTAAAATGTTTCAATATTTCAATGTTTTATATTACTACGAATTTCAATAATAAAAAAGTTCTAATATTAGAAGTATTTCTTAGAACTCTTTTCATGGGATAGGTATTAGGTATGTTTATATTTTACCAGAAGAAGTATTGAAATAAAGCCCTTTTATTGGGTTTTTTTTAAAAAAAATACTTAATAAAAGTTTCACAAAAATTTATTTGATTCATCTGAAATACATTATGCTTAACATTTCATAAATAGATGATTTTCACATTTTGTTGGATTCGAAAGTAGTGTATAAGTCCATTTAAGATCATCAGAATTATCACAATTTCTTTTAACCAATACTTTAAAATTATCACTTTAAATTTTTAAATCAATTTCACATTTAAGATAAAAATAAAATGAGTATAGGAACACAAGCCAATACATTTTTCAAACCATTCAAATACAAATCCTTAAATATCTCCATATAATATGAAACAAACTCTTACACCACTATCAAAGAAAATGGTTTATTTATTAATAAGTTTAATTTTTCAATAATTATTTTGAGTCATCTAAATAACAACAATGTTTAATACTAAAACTTTCTCTCTATAAATGGAAATCAATTTAGAGTACGGAATATACAGAATATTGTTACTTTCTCTCTTTATCTTCAAGTTTTGATCTATCACATTCAAAAATAATTTCTTTCCCATTGAATAATCCACTATCCGTTTCATAATACGCATCTGTCGCAGGGAAACGATGGAGAATTGGGAATCTGATCAAATCCCTAAGGGATATGATCAATTGGCGGGAAATGTTAAAATAACGTCTCTTCAAGGTCATTTCCCTGATGAAAGTAAGGGATTTGAACGAATCCCTGATGTGAAATGATGAAATAATATTGTCAGGAGTTTAAAAGTGTTTATTTAACAAATATGGTGCATTACATTAAACGTAGAAGTAAGTAGTACAACAATAGACAATGAAATACAAATTATTTATTCGAAACTAATCAACAAATAATTAGAAAATTAGGCTGGTATTTTTTTATGTGTAACATCTTTCCTCTCCGTTGCTGGATATTTATGAGAGTGATTTCGTGAAAAGGGACGGAAATGTGTAAAAGGAAACCGGGGAAGCACGCGTGGTGGCGTCAATCGACTTGGCCTGTCCGCCACTCCCCTTCATAGTTTCTTTACTAATGATGACCTGCTTTGGGCAGGGGAGGGCTTACACACTAAAATATCAATTTCCATGTTAATCCTATAGTGCCTTTTTTTAAAGATATTGGGTTGATATTTGGGGAACCGATAATACTGCCTGTTTGGTGGGGGAAGCGGCTCCCCGACCCCATGTGCCTCCCCGGGGGGGCCAGAAATTTTAAAATTTTCCCAAAATCTTTTTTAAAGTTCTTTTCCCTTTTACTGAAAAAGTTCGGGGATTTTAAAATCACTTATTTTTCATTGGAAAAATTAAAGAGATGTTATTTTAACATTTCGTGTCAATTAATCATACTTTTTTGGGGTGGTGTTCTAAAATTTTCTATACACGACCAATTATTCAATCATCATTTTTTTTTGGGGCCCCCCTCCATACATTAAAATGTGAAAAATTTAAATTAATATTTTCTTTAAAGTTAAAGTAAATGGGGTTTTTAACCCTTTCTTATGGCACCGACGTATATAAACGTCCCCTGGAAAATTAACTTTCGGACGTATATATACGTTTTTCCGAAGTACGATCTTTTTTTAACAAAATAAAATTATTTCCGGGGGGGGGTTTCGGGAAAAAAAAAAGGGGCCCTTGACAGGTTTAGGAAGGATTTTTTTATTTGGAGGATTTGTTTTATTTATTTTTATCCCCCCTCTAAAAAACATAAAAATACCCTCGTTCGGTGTTAAGCGGTGGCATTGGGGAGGGAATGGAAACAATTTGGAGTTAAGGAATTAATTAAAAACCCGTACGAATGACAAGATAATTGAAATAAAATTTATGGGTCACGGGTTTTTTTTCCCAAACTTGTTTTAACTTAGTATTGTTAAATTAATAAAAAAAATATACCATTGTAAATTATTGATAATTTAAAAAGAGTATTATTTTCGGGGTGTAAATGTGTATTTTTTTATTTCATTATATCAAAAAGTATTTTGTTTTTTATTTTGGTAAATTATTTAATTTTTTAAAAAACCCTTTTGTTTTAAAGTTTTAAAAAGGCTCGCCCCTTGTGGGTTATTCACCCCCCCAAAGGGGGCTTTTTTTAAAGTTTGGAAAACTCGCCTTGGGGTTCATAAAATTTCCCTAATTTGATCTTTTCCCTTTTCGACACTTTCCTATCTGTAGTTATCATGTTTTTCCCGCTCTCATCTTTTTTGTCCATTTTTTTTTGTGACCGCGATTACCGGGTGCGGTGCTTCCCCAAATTGTAAGTGCTCCTCCGGGGGGGTGAAAAACCCTGGAGAGGGGTGCAATTATATTAAAAAGAAAAAAAAAGGTTTTTTTTTTAAAAAATTATTTTTACTGAAATTAAACAAACAAAATACATTTTAATAAAAAATATATATATACGGGATATAATACATTAAAAAATTTAATCAGTTCTATACAATGTATTTTTTATAATTAATTTAAAATACTGGAAAAACAAATTTAAATAACCCCGGTAACCGCAAAACTTTAATATATATAAATTATATGAAAAAATTCCTTATTTTGGGAAAATTTATACTTTTATAATTAACCCTTTTAACTTGGTTAAAATTTAAATTAATTCCCCTAAAATGCCCCCCGTTATGCCCCTTTGAATGCGTATGTGGTGTATTGGGGGGGAAAAAAGGGAAAAAATAAAAAAATCGTCTGGAAAAAAGGGAAACCCTTTCCCAAAACACTTTTAAAAGGGCCATTTTTTGCATTCAAAGCCTTTCGGAAAAAACCATGGATAGCAGTGAACAGAAAAGGGTCGTATTTCGGAAAGACGTATATATACGAACGAAAAGTAAAACTAAAAAATTTTTAAAGGGGGGTCCAAGGTCCAAATCCACCATTCTTTTATCATGCTAAATTTTTGGGTTTTTGAAATTTTAGAAACAAAAAAGGGGAAAAAAAATTATTAAAAAAAATAATTATATTAATTTATGAAATTAGTCATTAGTAACAAAATTTCTTAAGTAAATTTTACCCACTATATACTTTAGGGGAAATTATAATCCAAGGGCTTTGGGAGGGTCCTTCCCCCCCGGGAAATGGCCCCCCTTTTGTGCTCACTGCGTCCGGGAAAAACTTACGCACTGGGGTTTAGCTTGACGTTTTTATAACCCCGTGGGGGTTGATTTAAAATCGTATTCCCAGCGTTGGGAAACGGTATTTAAAACTTATCGAATTCAATACATGTTATTGTATGGAGCGGGTCGCGATGAAAATTTTGATTGGATATTGGGTCGCAATTATTGAAAGCTTGAGGAGCACTGGCCTAGTGGTACTCGTCACGAGCTCGTGGCCGGCGTGTCATGAGTTCCAAACTTAGTGCCACTAGAGAACCACCGTGTAGAATATGATGATGCACGTTAAATCAATCGAGGCTCAATATCCTCCTATTGGTGTAATAGTTAGGAGAGGGAGGCACCAGCGCTGGTGTCGTCCTCGTCACTTGACCTCATCACCAAAGTCCTCGCGTTGCCTTTTAGTATTGCGTTAATTTTTTTCGTACACTCATTCAAGTGTTAGATTTATAGGAATTTATATATATATATATATATAAGAGAGAGAGAGAGAGAGCGTGATGTATAGGTTGGGCATCGTCCTCATTTTTATTAACCTTAATTCAAGCTACACGGTCCGTCTTTATCAACTCTGTTTTCAATTGTCGACCGTGTAGGGAAATGCACATTAAATCTGCTAGAGCACAAATAACCTCCTGTTGGTCTGGTGTGGAAGTGAGGAGAGGGGGGGGGGTGCTAGCTCAGGTGCCGTCTCGTCACATGACCATGGTTCAAAATTACGAAGTCCGTCACCAAAAGCACTCGAGTAGCTAAAATAGTGCAATGTTCATGTTCTCTCACTCTCACTCACCCACTGTTCTGTATTTGAAATAAGCCTTCTATATACGTATATATCATTGACTCAGCAATTTTAAGTTTTTCTTTATTTATTACCCTTCACATAGAACAGTGTTTCTCAAACTGTGGAGCGCGCCTCCTTTCTAGAGGGCCGTGATATCCCTGTGAGGGGAGCGCGAGTTTATTTAAAAGTCAAAATTAAAATATTTGTTGCTGTTTCTTATACCACCTACTCTCGAATACGTCAGATCCACGCTCCACAAAATTCATCATAGTAAGAGGCTAGATGTGTGTACACCTGTCGTTAGCCTTAGTCTTGAGCACCACACAGGGGACAGTATGATTTAGCCCGGTTACATCAATCTTGAGGGAGAACACCTTGGGGGAGTCAGAGGTATCCCACCTCTTTTCCCTTTCCACCAACCTCACGTGAGGACTTGCAGCTCGATGGCATGCAATATAGCCCATGTCGCAAAGGCACTATACGTTTACAAACATTCACGCCTTACTCCGAAATAGGAACCCAGTCCCTACTGCAAAGCCGTCAGCGTCGTGAACCACTATACCGGATGTGGGCGACAATTAAAAGATTTAAAATAGGTATTAATTTACTGAAAGTAAGCAAAAGAAAATGCACATTTTGACATATTAAAAATGAAATACACATTTACACTAATTTACTTAGTACTTAAATAAATATATCAGTACTGTACAATATTTTTGATAGTTAATTTATCAATATTAAATTAAAGACAAGTTTAATAATTACTAGTGCCACTCATGGGCTTGTCATATACAAAATTTAATACTTATCTTGATATTTCGTACGATTTACAATTAAAGTTGTACTGTAGCTTTAGTGTAAAAGTACATTTTTATTGCATTTAATACATTTTTAATGTAGGGGGCGGAACGATGAAAATTATGATTGAAAATTGGGCCTCCAATATTGAAAGTTTGAGAAGCACTGGCATATAATAAAAATCAGCAATTAAAAGAGTAATTGAAGTAATATTTTCAAAGATTGATAAGTTTTAGTCATTCAAGCGACAAAATACGTAATAAAGTTGAGTAAGATAGAAAATTAACAAATTAATTGAGAATGTTTTCAATTTCTTGCTTTTTAAACTCGAAGAGAAATTATTTATTATAAGAAAATCGCAACACTTTTTAAACATTTATTTATATAAAATAACAAGTAACTTCACTATAATTAATATTAAAAGATTGGAATGGATGAACTTTAACACACAATTAATATGCAATTTTAAATATAAGCAATACAGAGGTTAATACATATAATTAATAACAATTATTTTATTTCATTTTTGCTTTTCAATTCCTACTATTAGTTCATAATCTCCCTATATCTTGTTCAAATTTTCAATCGTTAATAAAATACATTTTAAAGATCTCATTTGAGCTAAAATTTTATACACGCGATTATTTTCGATGATAATACGGTAATTTAATTATAATTAATAAAAATTTATTGATTAAAACTAATTATTCAAAGAATTACAGATACAGCCACGTTGGCAACATTTTTGGCGACGATTCAAAACTTTAAAAGGTTTTTTCTCACATTTTAAAGCACTCATTTAAGTTGAAATTTTGCATACACAATTGTTTTGGGTAACAATACTATAATTTAATTATAATTAATAAAACTTATTGAGACTAAAACTAATTATTTAAAGAATTACAGATACAGAGTCAAGTTGGCTTTTCATTTTTAGCGACTTGGATCGGAACTTGAAAAAAAAAAATTTTCTCACGTTTTAATACATTCAGTTGAACTGAAATTTTATATACACGATTGTTTTGTTTGACAATACGATATTTTAATGATAATTAATAAAAATTATTTGCTACTTAATATTGTGATTCTGTCATATGTATATACATATTTATATTAATTGTAATTATTTGTTAAAAAGAACTAAAATAAAAAATTTCTTTGTTGACCTAAGATGGAATTGACATTAAAAATAATTTTTTATATTATTTGTTTATTTTGATGCTTAATAAATAACAAGGTAATATTTTCTATATCTTTAGTATGAATATTAAATACTAGTAAAAAAATTATTTGTAATGCAAAAAGCTCCTGATGTTTACCACCAATGTCATTTTTATATCATAAATAAACCAAAAGGGTTTCTTTTATAAAACGAACACATTCTTCTTTTTCGTCAAAAGCTAAAATTTCACATATTTCTGAAAATAAGAGACTGATTTACAAAATGCATTTTTGAAAAGAATTTCCTCATAATATCATTCTCAAATTTCACATCTACCATCCTGTCAACCAGTAATGTATCACACAACGGTTGGCAAAATGTCCATCGCGTTTGGTCTTGGGGGCGGACAGCACACATGCCTCTTGCATGACGACTTCTGATTGGTCAACAGATATTTATACTTGTTTCTCGTCAAGGGCAAAGGAACATCTCTTTACACAATTCTTCGCGGTATTTCATTCAAAGTTTGGGTTATCACCTTATCTCAGTAAGAGTTAAAAACGGCCAATCTTTAGTCGTTGGAAGTATCGTATATTTTCCACATTTTTTTCTGCTTCTTATCGTCCTTCCTATCTCTGAAGGTTTTCTCAAAAAGGGATCTTCAGTAAATGAAATCTTCTCCGTGTGTGGTCCAGATGATCAAAAAAAGAAAAAAAAAAGAACTGTTTAAATTTTGGTAGCTTGTTTATATAGGTTGCGACAAGATTTATTTTATTTTATTATTATATTTAGTGCAAAGTTCTAATTTATTTATTTTTTCTTTTGTAGGAAGCATGTTCCATTCTATTTTCATGAATCGAACAAATCGTGTTCACGAATTCGAACAAGAATCGAGTAAGAGTTATATTAAAGTCGCATTGTAAAGCTACACGAGGGCTATTGGCGACGGACCTCGTAAATCTGAATATGGTGAAGAGAGGAGGATAACACCTAAACTCTCCTTCTAACTTCCCCATCACATCAACGGAGGATGTTTTAGCCACGGCACATTTGACTTGCAACGGCCCCTCTACATGGCGGTTCTTCAGCGGTACTAGGCTCGAACTCAAGACACGCCAGCCACGAGTCAGTGACCTTGACCACTAGGCTACCGTAGTCCTAAAACCTGAATTGAACCCAAAATGATGAATATTTTAAGGACTTATAGGACTCTTAAATTGGAAATTTTTCAATTTTTCAAAAAAAATATATGTTAAAAGTAACCGACTACGTTCGGAACCGTGATTTTGCAAAAGCGTATAAATGGATAATATCTATGATACTTAGTGATCCTTACATAAGAAAGTGTATATAAAATTGTTTTAAAAGAATAGTATTACTATAAAAAATTATTTAAGTACAATATATTTTGATAATACATAGAATGAACAATTTTCAAAATATTCTCCTTTTGTGAAAATTGCTTCTATTATAATAATATTTTGCCTGTATATAGTTCAGACCTCTGTACAGAGGCTCAACTAGAATTTTTGAAATACATATCTTAGAAATGGGGTTATCCATGTTTTACGACAACAGAGGGGAGAAATTTTAAGAAAAAAATGCCGATAATTATTTCAATGGGTGGTAACTCTGAAAATAATGTGAATTTTTCAAAAATCATAGTTGAGCCTCTGTACATAAATCTGAGCTATATGCAGGCAAAATATTATTATAATAGAAGCATTTTTCACAAAAAGAGAACATTTTGAAAAAAGGTTATTCTAAGTTAATTTTTTGCCAAAATATTGTATTTAAATAAATATTTTTTTGTCAAAATGTCCTTAAAACAATTCTATACATGTATTCTAATCTAAGTGACACTAAATATCATGAAAATTATCCATTTATGCGCTTTTTTAAAATCATGGTTCCGAACGTAGTCAGATACCTTAAAGCCTCAATATTTCTGAGTATTTTGGTACCAAAACTGTGTTGATACTACGAAAACTTCCGCAATCATTTAGAAATAAGTAGTGAAATTTAAACGAAAACCCTCTTGTTTCTTATCTTTTTTTTTTAACTTCATTTTTCACAAAACAAAAAATTTTAGTTACCGCGCAGGATTTCTCAGAAGCTATTTATGATATCACAGTTTGAAATTTTACACACGTGTTCAAAATAAGGCTCTTCATAACTTACACATCAATTTTCAAAAAAAAAAAATTTATTTGAATTTTAATTTGTTTTTTTTCTTAAAACTTTAAAATTTTCGTTATAATTGTATTTAAAAAACCTTTTTTTTCCCTCTAAATTTCTAAAAAGTGAACATTTTTATCCCAAGTAAAATAAATTTTGTAAATTTTGTACTTCAGAATCCTGCGCGGCGTAAAATATTAATTTTCATTTTTTTGAAAAATTGTCCTATTTTTATTTCTTTATAACTTTTTTAATTTCTTTTTCAAATTCTCTAAAAATTTGAGAAATATTGTAAATATATATGATTATCATGTGGTAAAAATTTCAAATTATTGTTTTGTTTCATTGCTAAGTTACATTGGTTTGAAGAGGGATGTTGCTTTCGAGTGCATGATATCTGTTAAGGGTCCTGTGAGCCCTTAATTGATTGGTTGTTTGTAAAAGTCATACGACGAAACGAATTTAAATGAAGCAACACGAGAGCAGTAGGTGATGGATTCGTAATATTGAACCACGGTCACATATGAAGAGGTCAAATCCATACTCTCCAGACTTCCACACCACATCAACATTACGACTTCGAACATCCACAGATTTAATGTGCGCCAGCCCCTCTACGCGGCGAGACTTCAATGGCAAGAAGTTCCTTGAACCAAGGACTCAACAAAACTGCGACCATGATCGCTCGGCTGCCGCTTCAACTAGAAAAAGTGTAAGGAGAGAACAACTAGATTATTTTAATTATTATTAACTGCCATATTTCTATAAAAAAAATGAATACAAATAAAATTATAAATTAAAAATATCCTGCTATAATTTGTCTGTTTTAGAGAAAATTAAAGAAATAACTTCATAATCTGAAAAAGTCGACTCGGTGGCTGTGAACAGCTTGCCCGCCTCTTAAGTCCAAGGTTGTGGGTTCGATACCGGCTGTAGTCGATGCGAAAATCGTGCGCACGCATGTCGTATAATTATGCGGTATGTAAAACATACGTTGAGTATCAATTTGGCTCTAGTACTCTCTGCAAAATTAAACCACGACAATATTAACATCTTAGAGAGTTTGAAATGAATAAAATACAAGTAATAAAATTAAAACAAATTAGTTATTTCCTACTTCGATCAACAAAGAAAAATTTTATTTTGAGCTACTTTTTATTAAATACGTAGTTACAAAAAATATAGATATATATATACATATGACAGAATCACAACATTAAGTGGTAATTAATTTCTATTAATTATTTTCAAAATATCGTATTGTTATCCCAAACAATCGTGTATATAAAATTGCAGTTCAACTGAATGCTTTAAAACGTGAGGAAAAAACTTTTTCCAAGTTTTGACACAAGTCGCCAAAAATGATGCCAACGTGGCTGTATTTGTAATTCTTTAAGTAATTAGCTTTAATCAATTAATTTTTATCAATTATAAATAAATTATTGTATTGTCATCCAAAATAATCATGTATATAAAATTTCAGCTCAATGGAGCGCTTTAAAATGTATTTTATTAACGATTGAAATTCCCTCGAAGATAAATAAATATATAGAGAGTGTGAGCTTATAGTGTAGGAATTGAACAAACGTCACAATTTGGTGGCGGAAGCCGTCACTACATGATGCCACCAATGAAATGGCTTCCACTTTTGGGGAATTGCCGTGTCTGCAAGTAGATTAGCTGCCAAAATGCTGCCTATTTGAAACAAATAATCATAAAATTTTAAAAAACGCAGCTTATATACATTTTTTTTAACTTGGAATTCTTGAACCATCTTTATTCGCAGTTACTTATTAAATAGCCCTGAAACTGTATTCTTAATATCAAATTTAACTGTGTAAAATATTAAAGAAACCGAAGGAAATGAAAAAAATCGCATTGATTTTATGGAATTTAGTTCATGTGTATTTCTCTTTTAGCTTATGACAGGTCATTGATGAGCTTTTAATGAGTAGCGCTCTGGTTAACCCTTAAAATGTGGGCTAAGTGACTTCAGAGAGTGGAACACTTTTAAAAGAAGAACTCTAAGCAAACTAGAAAGATAATTACCATATCCGGTTAATGGCATATCGGGCAAAAAACACAAGAAACAAAATTTTAATGTTTTCAAAAATTCGAACTAAGCGAATTAAACACGTAAGACTGCATGTAAGTAGAAAGTAACATATAAGTAAAGATAAAAATTGTGTCTCGACTCATAGCTTAGAGTTCTCTCTTTTAAAATCTTTTTTATCTTCTTACTTTTGAATTTTATTGGTACGTTATTCAATATTTTAAAAAAGTTATAATTTTGGAACAATAAAAAATGTGACAAGTGTGTTAACTATACAGTAATTGTTACATAATAAGCGTATGGCTCTATAAATTGTTCCTTCTGTACCTTTTTGAGTATTCACCATTTGTATCAACTGAAAATTTTAATCACTCTCCTTTATATGTAACTTAAATTTTAATCACTATTAATAACACAAAAGACAATTTTTTTAATGTTTTTTTTCAAATAATTTATTATTTTTATTGAATTGCTTAGAATAACTTTAAACTTTAGGTTAATTTAGTGCGTGTAACGTTTTTAATGATGGTAAACTGGACAAAAAGCCTTCCTTGATCTCATTCAAAATGTTTTTTACGATGTATTTAAATAACTTTATTTACTAAATTAGTCAAGTAAGCATTAATTTCATTAGAACCCTATTCCTCAGGGCCTAGCATTCTTTAAAAAGTATTTCGTTTTTAACCCTCGTTTTTCCCGAACTTTGTCATTAATATTTAAGTGAGGCAATAGACTGATATAATACCTTTACAATCAAGTTTTTTTTGTTATGCTTAGTTATAGTTAAAATGTTTTTTAATCGTAGTGATAAAAATCAGTTACTTTTATCCATCCATTTTTACGTGAAAATTAATAAAAAGTAAGGAATATAAAAATGTTAAAATTGTGTATCTCTGTGTAAATTTGAAAGAATACCTTTTTATAAGAGTCAAATGCATCAGATGTTCAGTGCAACAATTCTTTGTGATCACAAGCTGGTGGCTTGGCGTGTCAATGAGTTCGAGTCCCGACGAAATTTCAGACCCACCATGTCAAGGAGCTGATCCCCGTCAAAATTGTCTGCTGTCGAAATTGTAGAGATTAATAAAGCGGAAGAAAGAGCTGTGTTTACGAAATGTTGCAATTTTACTTAGCACTTCTCGCTACTAAGTACTTACTAATTAGTAATCATCCCTTTTGATTATTTATAATGTAGAAAAATAGTTATTTTGATTTCAAAATCCTCCAACCAAAATTACGTGTTTTCCCCCTTTTTTTTCAAAAATTCAACCTTTTTCTTGTAATATTAAAAGTTTTGAAATTTATTTATTTATTTATTTATTGTTTTTCTCCTGGTCTCCATACCCTAAAATATCGTTTTCGCGTTGATAGGTTCTGATTGATGATAATATTTTTCTCCATATAACCGCGGTCCACCCTTATATGAAACTATCCAAATTCAGTAATCTCTTCTTTTTTTGAGGGAAACCAACAAAAAAAAAATATAACTTTAAACATACTGATCAATCTCTCTCTCTCTCAACTACTTTAAGAATACAGTGTTGGATTTTTAAGAGCTTTACTACTTTACAATTTTCTCTGTCTTAAATACAGTAGATAAAAAAATGAATTTCTACCGAAAAGTTATTATTTATATTTACTTCTTTCCCTCTTAAAAGAACAAAAAAATAAATAGAATGTCCTTTTTCTATCTCCGGCATTATAAATTAGAAAACACAAAAACGAGTTATAGCATAACAAACACGAAAAGATAACGAGAACTAAGGTAAGCCAGTCTCTGTTTCTCGTGTATGTACTCAACCCCCCCCCCCGCCCCCCCAGCTTGAAGGGGGGATGGACCGTAATTTCATAAACGCTACTGCCAGGTACAAGTGTAACATCTTTCACGTGATGTTCAGATGCAAACGATAAATGCGGAAATGTTCGAACGCGTACACGTGCTCTGCATGGGACAAGTTGATGAAAAAAGTGGTAACGCCTCTTTTTTCTTTCTTTTTTTCCTTTTTCGTTCTATGTTTGGTTATGTGAAAGGAATGCGACTTCCACCTTTTTTTTTTTTTAAATTGACTTTTTAGTACACAGTTGAGTGAAGAAACGCGATTGGTGGAAAAAGAGGGAGGGAGAAAGTAGAGTTATAACCCGTTTATACAAATGAAGATCAGCAATCGTTTGGTTCTGTTGTATTAAGGTTATGTAAAGAGGTTTAGCACATTAAGAGGTTCTGAATCGATTATGCAGTTGTATCGATTTAAGAAAGGTTCAATCAGATTCATGAGTTGATTGATCTAAGATGGGAAGCTCTCGATTTTAAATTGTTAGTTGGGTTTCTTTCAATAAACAGAAGAAAAGTAGATAAAATATTCTGAGTAAAGCGTCCTTTAAGAAATAATATTAAATAAAATGTATTCAAGATTTTTTGTTTGTTTGTTTGTTTGTTTGTTTGATTGATTTCTTGGAAATAGTACATGTGACTTGGGGGTTCTTAGTCATCACGGAATCTTTATAAATCCTCTGGCGTCTGACAAGACTGACTTTGAAGCCCAGTGGCCAAATGGTAGCGTATCGCGTTTCCCCGTTACAGGTTAGAACCTCCTAGATACAGATATCTAGGAGTACAGGTCCGAGGCTCAAACTCGGGGCTGGGTAAGGATGACTCACACTTTCAACCTTTCAGTGGGTCGATAAAAAAGTATCAAGTTTGCTTGGGAAGTAAACACTGGAGGTTTCGTGTCAAACTGACCAACCTTACCTTAACATCTGCTCATGCACCTTAGCTCCCCAAGGTCACGAAAACTTAGTTGGGCACAGTGGCCTTCGCCCTTTAAGGGCTGTTGCGCTACTGAGTTTAGTTTAAAACTGACTTTAATGGCATTTCTCACGAAATCTACTTTCACAGAAAAAGGATATATTAACTATTCACTGAAGTTTTGATTGATTGATTGATTGATTATATCCTTGATAAATAAGCTTGAATTAGTGTGCTACTCTATAATTTGATTCAAAGAGTGCGAGTTTTAAAAAAAAATTAAGTATATTTTTATATTTTCTTTATTTCAAACAAATGGGTGTACCCTACGAGAAGAATTAAAATTTCAATTATATATATACAGGGGGTGTAGCTACCGCTGTATCAATAATACGGGCCCCCAAGCTACAAGGACCCTAAAATGTGTAACTACAGTCTTACTAACAGGACTCTCATATCTAAAAAAAGTCCCCGAATGAATTTTAATACATGGCCCATCAGAGCTAGCTACGCCAGTTTATATGTATATATATATGTATATATATATAGAAAGGTGACACAAAATTAGCGTTTTCTTTCTAGGCAGATTTTAAGAGTGCTTTCCGCAAATAGCCTGCAAGCCATTCAAAATGAAACACCAAGAAATCGGAAGATATTATCAACGTCAAACTTATTGAGTAAATAACATTATATGTAAAGATCAAATAATTCAAATCACAGTCCTGATTATAACTTTTGGAACACGAAGAAATCAGTATTTTTTGTAGGCACTATGGTGTACTACGGCATTAAAAGAAAGTGGCTTTGGATGTGTTCTTGACCATGGTAGCCGAGTGGTATAGGTATCGGACCGTGGCTTGCTTTGTCACGAGCTCGAGCCCAGTACCACTAAAGACCCGCCGTGCAGGGCAGCGATGCACGTTAAATCTGCCGAGAGCTGAAACTTCCTCCCGTTGGTGTGGTAGTAAGGAGAAAGGGGTGCCAGCTCAGGTGTCGTCCACGTCACTTGACCATGGTTGAAAATTACGTGGTCCGTCGCCAAAAGCCCTCGTGTAGCTGAACAGTGCGACGTTAATATTCAATCAATCAATTAATGGATGTGTTCTTGGGTGTGATACCCAATGCTGTTTCCATATGTTGACAAAGTTCTGTTGATGTAAAACGGGTGGTAATTGCTAAGACAACTATTTCCCAATCCCCAACCTCATTATTCGATGAGTGATAGATCAGGAAAGTGGTACAGCATAACCTGAAGAAGAAATGAAGAATCGCTAAACACTGTGCATCATGTACTGTCTCGTATTATCCTGTTACGACGACAGACTCCAGAATTTCAGAGATGTAGTTTTAGTTGTTCAGTGTACCAGAATGCGTTTTAAGACAGGTACGTAAGCAAGATTGGCGTGAAATCCCTCAATATAAGATTCATATACTCTCGCAGCAGTGCCAACATACTAAAGTACATCCATCGTGGTGTTGTAACGGGAAATTCGCGTTCTTCCAACTAATAATCCTCTTAAGGAATAATGGGTAATTAGATATTATTCTATTGAAAACTTTGCTCCAAAGAAGAAGACGTGATTTTTCAAATCAAGGCTTGTATTTAAAGATTAACTTTCAAGATCGAAGGGTGAGATGTTAGAAGTTAACATGATAGCAAGCAGTGATTAACTTAAAGTTAGGCGAGAGCGCTTCGTAAGTTATTTGATTAATATTAAGATTGACAGTTTGGTCAATTAGTAGTTAAAATGGATTCGGTTGGTTTGAATTACATTACTTTAGAGAGAGAAAAATTATCTTAAAATATAAGAAGGTGTATTGCCTGGACTTGCTAAGTGTAAGTGATCCGATTTATTATTATATTTCCAATTATCTCGTCTACCTCGCTCTATTGCTCCTATATTTATCAATTGGTGCATATCTTAACTTGTGTTGTTGACTTTGTTTCGTTGTTGAGAAATGTTAATAAATAGAGTTTGTATTGACTATGGTTAATCTTCCTTCTGACCTACTTACACTAATGGATGGGATAGCCCATCCATTACAGTTTTGTAGGCAGAATCGTGATTTTTCTGAAAATACCATTCATTTTTCCATGCCAGTCCCTCCGTTGAAGCAACATACTATACTGTCGTATACTATTTAAAAATTTTACAGCAATTGTTACTTTTCTGAAAAGTTATTTCACGTAAAACGATGTCTAATGGTACAGCTTTACAAAAATTGAGCACAAAAGACGCTAATTTTTCCCCTAAGTTCTCTATGTTACAGTGTTATCCGTCACTGGATATTTAATTCCATGGTATTTCATTTTGGATAGATGATAATGGGTGTATACATACTAAGAAAAATGGCTATTAGAACCAAAGCTTAGAAAACATACAATTGTATCAGAATAACAAATCGCAACGAAATTTTTTTTAAATTTTTTAAAAGTATTAATATATTTACTTTTTCATTATACTTTCTATTTAATACAGTTTTTACTGATAAACTTATATACGGATCATATATAGTATGATTACGCATTAAAAATTTGGAAAAATTTTAATGCAGTTACAATAGCATTTTGAGAGAATTTGATTTTATTTTATTCTAAAGCAATGCGAAGGTTATTGGCGACGGACTTTTTTTTTTGAGCCTCGATCAGTGCTGAGGATGACACTTGATCTGGCACTCTACTCTCCAAACAGCCGCATCACACCAATGTGAGGACTTTCAGCTGCTCTACATCAGTGATCCACAATCCCCGGTCCGTGGATCAAATGGTGCCGGGCTGCCTAAAGAACATTAAACTATTGCCATTTTATTTAAAGCTGTGCATTTATCTCGGATTTGCGCAACTTTCCACGAAAATCCCTTTATATTCCACGTTAAATCACTTTTATTCATTTTTGGTGTAACTATATTTTATTCTAAATACATATTTAAATGTAACTAAATTAAATTGTTAAATCAAAACAATCTAAAATATAAACAATCAACACAACGTATCCCACCCTCAGTGGGCCACGGTAAAATTATCAAACGTTGACCGGTCCGCAGCAATAAAAAGGTTGCGGTGCAATGATCTACACGACAAGTCATCGGTGGTACCCGGACTCACGATTTGCTTTCTCCAAGACCATGATCTCTCGATCTACCTCTTGAGGAAAAAAATGTTTGTAAAGTGGAGATTCATCCCATTTCTTATTCGAAAATATGAAACCTGAATCTAGAAAAGGAAAACAATTTATTATTTTTATCCTGGTGCCAATTAAGGTACCCAACTAGGTTGAAAAAGTGCTTTTTAGGTGTTTGATGTTTGGTGTTGTTTGGGTCATTAGGGAAAACAGAAATTAATTATTGAGGAAGAAAGACTAATACATAAAACTAGAGAGTTTTT
>BMAV01022140.1:225633-246218 GCA_019973955.1 Trichonephila inaurata madagascariensis | reverse complement strand
TGCTACATTTCAGCCATTCACATGATTTAAATCGGCATTAGGGTCCAGAATCTGGCAATAACTTATTTATTGCACTCAGATTTAGCGCGAGCTTTGCATTTTTAAGTGCAATTTTTAGGTAAGTTACCTCTATCTTATAATGGATTTAGATATTCCTATCCGTTACTTTCAATAGATTTTTTCTCAGTATTATTTACATAAAGGGGGAAGGTTGGCTGGCCAAAAAACATGTTCAACCCACTTTTACATAAATTATTTTATATATTAGCTGTCCTAAGTCAGCAATGTTTATAATACTGCAGCATCCATTTTATAATTTTTAATCTCGGTTACTCATATGTCCTTCATTGTGTGATTTTCCTACTGTCTATGTGTTTTTCGAATGTGATTGTTGGACGGGCTTCTGATACATATATATATGCATAGTAAATTCTATTTTAATTCTATTTTCTATTTTAAAATTAAAGCGCAGCAATCTTTATAAATTAGCTTCCGCAGAAAAATTTATTTTTAATGAAAGTTTATTAAAATATATTTTAACACATGCATCATAAATGCCTTTTTGTTAAACGAATTAAAAAAAATTCATTTATGCAGTCATATTAATCATTTGCACTCAATTACCAAGGCAATGCAAACGGGGAAGTAAAACGAGGTCAAATACCAGAAATGTTGAATGATGATTCTAGTAGAATTTTTTTTTGGTTGTCCTAATAATAAATTACATCCCAATAAGGTAAATAACATATTATAAAATAATAAAATCCTTGTCAAAAATTTTCCTCAAAAATTATGAAACATAGTAAATATTAACAACTTTTCAACGATTTCAAAATGTGATTGTAATATTTATTTTATTTTTTTTACAGCTGCAAGATCCAGATTGGCATTTCAATCAATCTAAATGCAAATTTATATGTTTCATTGTGCACACTGACAGCTTTAGCAATTCCACATTACACAATCCAACGGTTCATCTTCACCTTTTTCTTCTTTATTTCATTTTTGCAATCGAAAAGGAAGATAATTTGTTGTTTAAAAACTTATTATTATTCCTATCTCGTAGTTTTGAAAAATATGAGATTTTTTCACTCGTCCATCCTAACAAACTTCAAGTCGTGTTCTAATAGAGAAGTGCGAAAAGCAACCCAATAATAAACAACAGAAACATTTCACGGATATTAATGCCTTTTGTGCGTTTTCTTCGAGCATTCTTATTGAAATGGACGTGGTAAACAAGAATGATGAATAGTATTCATATATATATATACATATGAGTATTTCCTTTCTTTATGATTTTAACACTTATATATTTCTTTTTAGAATCTAATTATCATTATTTATCGTTAACAATTTTTATTTATTTATATAAAAAAAAATATTTTTCATTAGTTTGCATATACACGAGAAAAAACGCAGTGATTTCAGCATAGTTTTAGAATTTTTTGTGACATTTTGTAGTTGTTATGCGTCGAAAATAATTTATAAGTAAAATAAGACAGGCATAGTTTTTTATAAAAAAAAAATTAAATTCTGATATTAAGCACTTCTTAAACATAATCAGTTAAAAAAATATTTTGCGATTCAGTGTATGGTTATTAATATATGACTGATTTCATGCTGGGCTTATTATTCCCCTTTTTTTACGTCATTTAATATGCTTTCATCCAGTGATCTTATACTATTGAAAGACATCAGGTTTGTTGTTTTCTCTGCAATGATACACTGCTAGAGAGGAAAAAAAGTTTTACAGGGAAAGAACTCTTCCCAGCATTAACTTGAATGAGATTAAGGCAATCCTAGAGGATGTGAGTAGAGTTACCAGATTGACAACTTTATCGCTTTTTGTGACAGATTTTACGAAAAAGAAAAGTCTCTGGAATCAACCCTTCTGTAAATTTCCGTGATGCTATATGAAGAACTTTGGAGACACGTTGAGTCAGACTAGCTCAGAATCTGCCTGTGCGTTGTCTACGTATGCGAAACTTTGACTGAGTTCCCGCAAATGGAACTGTTCTAGAGAGCCGTTTCTGAAGCAGTAATTAAAATTTCATTACTGCAAATCTGTAAAAAAAAATGTCTTCCATTACTGTAAAAAAAAGTTGTTTTAATATTTCTCTGCGTATATGCGTCGATTTGTCTTCGTGTAGTACTTTGTTCATCCTCGTCCATTAATAATGTTGTTATTTGATTAATTGGAGTTATCAGCTTTTTTTCACCCATGCATAGTTGCAACAAGATTCATTTCTCGAGCTATGTTGTAAAAGCCCTGCTAACTGCATGACTCAAGATATGAAGATGAACCCTTCAAAACACTATACCATCAAACTAAGCGTCATTTATTAGGTTGCCAGCTGGTAGTAACATATAGACTTTCATGAGGGGGGATAGTTATATTTAAAAAAAAAACACGTAGACAAAAGCTCCAGGCTTAGTATGTTAAACCTTAAAAATCCAATGACCTATGGGAGAATTGAGCCCCTAAACTCCTTCTTTATGTGCGATATTGCCAACGACTTACTTGAAGTGAGGACGACACCTGAGCTGGTACCCCTTCCCTAAACGATCATATTACACAAATGAGAAAACTTTGAACCCCGACATATTTAACGTGTGTCCATACATTTTTACATCACGAGTCCTCAGTGGTACTAGGGCTCGAACTCATGATACGCAGACCACGAGTTCGTGACCATTACCACAAAGCTACCACGATGAAATCGGTTGGCAAAACATCTATACTACAGTCGAAGTAAATAAAAAAATAGTAGATGTGTTTTAAGGATTAAGTGCAAGAGGTGCTTAAATGAAAAGGTACGAAACGACACTGTGGGTATAAATTAAGATTTTATTCAAAGTATACACCATAGGCCTGAGCATAACGATCTAATTGATTAACGAGTCGAAGGATTCATTGTTCCTAGAATTCCCGTTGCCATGAAGTAGTCCTTCCCAGGGTCTTTGAGTTCGTCGTCCGAAGTGAAGCGCTTACGTTTCAGATGTTTTATCAGGAGACCAAAAATATGGAAATCGTAAGGCAACATATCCAGGCTGTAGGGTAAATTGGTTAAGCTGCTTCCCCTTGAACTTAGACAATTCCGCTTGTGTGACGTCGAACACACAGTCTTCCTCGTTAAGGTCACTATCCGGGGATGATTAGTGGCGGATTTAATACCTTCCACTGTCAGAAATCGGATAACATCTCGCTGCTCCTCAATCATCAAATTTTTCAAGGTTAACGCTATCATGTTCTCTCACGCAATGCCACGACAATTTATAAAAGCCTCTGCTCACTCCGACGCATGCGGCCACCCGCGCTTGCTCCAATCCACGTCGGAGACTCATTCGCATCCCTAGATACCCTAGCATCTATTTCTAGCATCCCTAGATTCTCCCATAGTGGCATAAGCAAATATATTAACGGTTAAGTTGTTACAACATCTTGTTTCTTTTCATTTGAACACCCCTTGTGTATATATAATTCGAATTTAAATTAAAATATATTTCTTTTAAAAAAAGTCTCTTGTCCCGAGATCTATAAAATATCACATTTAATGCATTCAAAGATATTAGCTATTATAGAGAATAATTATTATACGAAAGAATACGATTAATACTTTCTTTATCTGGGTGAATGTTTTTTCATGTAAGACAAAAAGAGGTGAATCTCAAAGATGTAAAAAATTTTGATTTAATTCTAGTTATATAAGCTCTTTTAGGAACTCTATAAAAATATTTTTTACTTATGAAATATATGAAACAGAGATTCTCAAACTTTCAATATTGTGGCAACCGATTTTTGAGTCATAATTTTCATCGCCCCCTCCCTCTTACAATTATATATTGAATGCAATAATAATATATCTCGACGTTAAAGCTTCGATGCTACTTTAATTGTAAGCTTTACAAATTGTTAAGATATGTATTAAATTCTGTATATAATTTTATATCTGACAAGCCTCTGTGGGAGTTGCTAGTAATTACTCTAAACTTGTTTATAATTTAATCTTGATAAATTAATTATGAAATACTTTTTGCCGTATTCATACATTGATAGGTATCTTATATCAGTGTGAATATGCATTTTATTTTTTATTTTGTCAGAATGCATTTTGTTTTACTTCCTTTCAGGAATTGGATAACTATTTTAAATATTTTATTTCCGACTTTTCCATGTTTTCGCGCCCTCCACGTAGGATTATCACGCCCCCTAGGGGAGCACACCCCACAGTTTGTGAAATGCTGATATAAAGTAAATAATAGATGAAGTATACTTAATGCAAAATGATACATATCCAACTTTATCTGATACAAAATAATTCCTTAAAATTTCCGTTCAGTTATCCGCGCTAGCTCTAAAGAATGATTCTAAATTTCATATAACTAACGTTCATTTACAAACTGCAAAACATAATAATTTTTATCACTTTTTTACTACACAGCTCTCACTCAAAAATGTCACCTTTCAATGTACTTGTAAGATTGTAAAAATGAAGGAAGAGCTGGAAAAAAAAACGTTATAAAAGATGATAAATGCTTTGTTTAAATCCGGAAAATAAATTTTTTTACGACAGAGCAATTAAATGAAAAGCGAAAATGTTTTTTTCGTCAGATTTTATCAGATGCCTTAGAATCTGAAGTAATCCTTCGATTTTCAGAATTTCTCGTAAAAATCGAATGTGAAAAGATAACTGATGGTCATTTCGGTTTTATGATCAGGAGATTGTCAATGTTTGTGCAATAAATTCCTTTAAAAGCGGCTGGTAAGAGTATAAACATACAGAAATTGACATTTTAGGACGTTCTAGAACAAATGTTTCTAAATGATTGCCTATATCACGTGTGGTTATTTGCTTTTTTTATTTTGGGAGTGTTGAAAAAATCTTGTGTACGTTTAATTTCCAGAAGACGCGAGTTTTGATCGAGCGATTCCAAATCAAAATCACCTTAACAACTTGCGTAAAGAAAGCATTAAACGATTATTACCAAAATAGAATGTGTACTGGCAACGTTGCTATTGATTTATAATCCTTCAAAATAGATTTGATGAAGCAAGAAAATTTTGAAACGCAACATTGGAATTTATTTTAGTCTCGCGGATCCTTATTCATAAAAGTATTTACATAAGTTTGCATTTTCAAAATGAGTTAAAATGTAATGCTTTAAAACACTTTTAACCCCTTAAGTGGCCTTTTTCTTACCCAAAATGTTTTTAAAAAAAGCACATTTTTTATTATTTATAACTAAACACCATACTTATTCTCGGCTTCACTATAAAAAATTAAAAATTAAAAAAAAACGGAGGAAAAGCATTTTAGTGACAAAGACAAACTGCATCCTCTTTTCAAAATAATAGCACTAAATAATACACCATAAGAATTAAAAATAAGTGCAAATTTAAGAAAGAAAGAAAATATCAGTGCCCGTAGAGCCAACGGACATACCAGCTGTGGGCAACTTTCGGTAGCCCGTACGTTGGTACGGGGAAACCGCTTAAGGGGTTAAACACTTTAAACCTTTTTTGTTGGTTTTTCTTTTCAGTTTATCCATAATGAATGCTTGCAATAGTAAAATATATAAAAACTGAGCATATGCAGAGAAAGAATGTTTATTTTTTACTTAAGGAACGCTTTTCTTTATTTATTGAAAAAAAGAAAAATTTTACATTTTAAATTAAAGTGATAGTTTTGAACCTCAATTAGTTTAAAATACACCATGTCCTCTATACAAGTGGTCTTCAACCACCGAGCCCCGGACCAGTACAGGTCCATGGATCAAATGGTCCCGGGCTGCCCAAAGAGCATTTAATTATTTCTATTTTATTTACTGTGGTGTATTTCTCTCGGGTTTGTGCGACTTTACAAGAAAATCACTTTATATGCCCAGTTAAATCACTTTGGATTCATTTTTTGTTGTAACTGTATTTTATTTTGTGAAAGCATATTTAAATTCAATTTAATTAAAATTATTTAATCAAAACAATTTAAAATGTAAACAATCAATGTCCCACCCTCAGTAAGCCACGATAAATTTATCAAACGTGGACAGGTCCAAGGCATTAAGAAGGTCGGTTAGCACTGCTCTATACAAGTGGTGCCCAACCCACGAACCACGGACCAGTACCATTCCGTAGATCAATGGTACCGAGCCATACAAAGAACATTAAATTATTTCCATTTAATTTACTGTGGTGTATTTCTTTTGGGTATGTGTGACTTTCCATGGACGAAAGGTTAAGACTGTCTTCTGTTAATGTTAAAGAATAGGACCCGAATTTGGAACATTTTTTCAGATATAAAAAAAATGAAACATTAATATGATATTCTGGCTTCACTATACTTTAGAGAGAAACATTTTTAATCATACTTTTCGTTTTTAACCGAGTTTATTCACCTTTTCTGGTATAAAATGTGTCTCGCGTTTTTTATCTTATACCGTAATGTTAAATGGGCTATGCCTTCACGTATTATAACAAAAAAGAAAATATTCATGGAATATTTTGGCATTTTTAAAAACTCTATATTGTTAGCAGAGGTATGAGTTATAATATTGCAAATTTCCATGAAAATTAAGGCATTTTTTCTTTCTGAAAATGTGTTTCGCGTTTAGTTCAAGCTCTCGTACTTTTACCGAAGACAGCCTTAACCTGCAACTTAGGGACGCGTCAACTAAAGCCGCACCAATACCATGCAAGTTCAAAATACTGTTGTACAGCGTTTCTCAAACTGTGGGATTTAAAAAGAGTTATTAATTTACTGAAAGTAAAGAACAAAAATCATTCTGACATAATAAAAAATAAAATACACATTTACACTGATATATTACACTTATAAATGTATCAGTACTACACAATGTATTTTATAACTAATTTAAGAATACTAAGTTAAGAAAAAGTTTAATAATTGCCATTGTCCCTACTGGATTGTCATATATAAAATTATATAAAATAATATAAATTAATATCCTTTTATTTCATTCCAAAGCCTTCTGAATAATTTTACGAATAGCAGTGCACAGAAATATCGCACTTCGAAAAGACGTATATATACTTTCGGGGGAAATTAACGCTTTGGCTGAGTGAGACGTTTATATACGCCGGTGGCTCTTAAGAGGTTAAGGTCATACCGTAGTTTTAGCATCAAAATTTAGTATTATTGAATTCACAATACATTGTTATTGTATGAGGGGGGCGCGATGAAAATTATTATTGAATATTGGGTCGCGAATATTGAAACTTTTACATACTTTGCTGTAGTATGTAAAATGTAAACAACAATTACAGCATCCTCCCACACATACTTAATGCGCAGGGGTGAAATTATCGAACTTTGGTCCGAAGTGATAAAAAAGTTGGAGAAAACTACTCTAAACGCGCGCGCGACGGATCTTTAGGGGTATCAGGTCTCGAACTTATGAAGCGAGGGCCACACAAGAGTGGTATAGTAACCACTTAGCTAATGTGTCCATATTCTAAAATTAAAGTCTATTTTTTACGCCCCTGTAACCCTTTTTGGAACTCGATTTCCATAAAATCCGTTCTTAGCGAATCTCAACTCAACAAAAAATACTTGCTGAATTTCAAGTCTGTAAGTATAATAATTCAAAAAAACAGGTATTTCTTTTTATCTCTATGCCCTCAGTAACCACTGTAACACCTCTTTGACAGTTCATTCCCGTGAAAAACATTCTTTGAGGATCTCTACTCAGAAAAAGAAAAGGGCCCTCTAAATTTCAAGTAATTAAGCCTAACACTTCAAACCTTTTAGCTATGCGATCCCCTTAACTCCCCTTGGCAGTCGATTTCACTAAAACCCGTTCTTAGAGGATCTCTACTCAACAAATGAACTATGTTTACCGAATTTCAAATCTGTAAGTTTAATAGTTCAAAAACGGGCATAATTATCTTCAACATCTCCAAATCCCTCTTAAAAGACAGCTTTGTAAATATATATATATATAGTTAGTGCCAGTACAAATTAAAAAAAAACCCTAAACATATTGTAGTCTTTAAAGAAGAATACGTAGCATAGGCATTTATCGATCGATATTCACGTAGAAAATTAGCCATTACTTGCCCTCTCCACTGTTCTTTTTCTGTATAGTAAAATATAGTATGACTATATATTATTTTTATTTTATCTAACTCCTATCATTATGATCATTAAGCTTTTAATGTACTGAAAGATATTCCTATCGATTTCGTTTCCTGTGATTTGAAAAGGACAGGACTTGTAACTCTAAAATACAAAAATGTATCTTTCACGCCTTCGTGAGCCGCTCTTCAAGGACCATTTCACGAGCCCCATTTGTAGCGGGTCTCAAATAAAAAAAACCATTATTGCAAAATTTCAAGTCTCTAAGTGTAATATCTAAAAAACGAGAAAATTTTATCTATAGCATCTCCGTAACACCAGACAACTCCCCTGGAAGTCGATTTTATGAAAATTCATTCTTAGCGATCTCTACTCGAAAGAAGAAACATTTTTTTCCCCAAATTTCAAGTCTGTAAGTCTAATAGTTCAGAAGACGTGAATTTTTTTTTATGTGTAATTCCCAGAGGCGATTTCCGCAGAACCCGTACTTAGTGAATCTCATCTCAACAAAAGAAACATATTTGCCAAATTTCATATCTGTAAGGTTAATAGTTTGGAAGATCTCGTGATGAGTGAGTGAGAGTGTAGCTTTGTTACTTGATATACAATGAAAATTACTTAACACAAAACTGAAGGGACTGGAATATTTTTTTCGTGTTAAATGAATTTCGTGTAAAAGGATATTGCAATAAAAACCATAAATCAACAAAATTAAGTTTATCAGAGTTTATTTTAATTACATAAATATGTATAGTATATGCATGTATTTACTAAAAATCAATGGAGAAGATCAAGGGAATCAAGAACTTAAAGAAATTTAATACAAAATTTTAGAATTTTTTGAAAAATAATACATTTATTGAGTTTTTGGAAAAAAATTTGATATTTTCTTTGTATTGTTTCCTTAGCATCAAATTTTCAACAAATTCTTCTATATCGTCTATTTTATTTTTCATTTCACTATTCGAATGTGCGTCCAAATAACTGCGCATACTTTTCATGACGTTCCTCATTTCGGGTGATGTGGGATCAGAAGCTGCATTATTCATATGATTTTCATCGTCCGAATCTACATCATTGATATTTTTAAGCTTTGTACGAACTCCAAAATGTCTTTATCTGCCATAATTGGACCTGTACACACATTACACTGCAATGAACCTTCCGATAATACAATAGGATACACCAATCCGGCTGGTGTTTTCCGTATTAGTTCATTCCAAGTAGGGATTTCTTTTCGTGTTAAGCGAGTTTAGTTTCATGTTAAGAGAAAAAATGCTTGAAAATGCATAGTACTTTGTCGGGACCGGTGCATTATTTCGTGTTAACCAACATTTCGTCTTAAGCGTTTTCGCGTTAAACGTATTGCTCTGTGTACATATTTATTAAATGATGAAACTGTACATGAATTATGTTTGGCGTGTAAAGCCATTCATGATTAAAGTATCCGACTACGTTCGGAAACGTGATTTTGCAAAAGAGTATAAATGGATAACATTTATGATATTTAGTGTCACCTAGATTAGAAAATGTATATAAAATTGTTTTGAGAATAGTATTACAATAAAAAATTATTTAAGTACAATATTTTGACAAAAAATTAACATAGAATGACCCATTTTCAAAATATTCTCCTTTTATGAAAAATGATTCTATTATAATAATATTTTGCCTGTCTATAGCTCAGACCTCTGTACAGAGGTTCAACTAGAATTTTTGAAATATATAACTTAGAAGTGGGTTTATCCGTGTTTTACGACAACAGAGGGGAGAAATTTTAAGAAAAAAAACGCCGATAATTAGTTCAAATGGTTGTAACTCTGAAAATAATGGGAACTTTTCAAAAATCATAGTTGAGCCTCTGTACAGAGGTCTGAGCTATATACAGGCAAAATATTATTATAATAGAAGTATTTTTCACAAAAGGAGAACATTTTGATAAAAGGTTATTCTAAGTTAATTTTTTACCAAAATATTGTATTTAAATAATTGTTTTTGTCAAAATGTCCTTAAAACAATTTTATACATGTATTCTAATTTAAGTGACACTAAATATCATGAAAATTATCCATTTATGCGCTTTTTTAAAATCACGGTTTCGAACGTAATCGGATACCTTAAATAACACACTTCCCCTTAATTTTACACCGGTTATCTGTATTACTGTGGCATTTAGGAATAAAAGAGACGAGGAAAAAATGTTTTCGAATGTATACAAACATCCAGCAAAAGTTTATCAGCCCAATTACAAACACTTAAATGAGAATTACTCGTAAATGCTCTCCGATGTCAACAATTAAAAGTCGTCCATTGAGAATAGATCATAAGAATTTCCAATATTTACTCAATCCGACCATTTCAGATCGAGTTTAGAATAAAAGTGGATCTTTTGATTGTTTGATTGGAATTTTCCGCTGAGAGTTCATCCTCCTGATAGGTTCTTCACCTTGTTTGATTATGAAGTGGGTGAAGAGAGTATAGCTAACTCTTCTCGATCGAACAAGTGTTTTTGCGTTCAAATTTCGAAAAAAAGAGATGAATGACCTTCCCAAGTGGTGAAAATTAAGTAATTATCAAGGTTTTCTTTCTTTAAAACTTTTGTTTGTACAATGTGCTAAGTCAGTTTTTCTATTCATCAGTGTTTTCTCAAACATCTCTCAAAATCCAAATCTATGTTTAGAAAGGTATTTAGGGAACTAGGATTATTTAAGATATCCGACTACGTTCGAAACCGTGATTTTAAAAAAAGGGCATAAATGGATAGTTTTCATGATATTTATTGTCACTTAGATTAGAATACATGTATAAAATTGTTTTATATAAGGATATTTTGACAAAAAAAATTATTTAAATGCAATATTTCGGCAAAAAATTAACTTAGAATAACCTTTTTTTTAAAATGTTCTTTTTTTTGTCAAAAATGCTTCTATTTTATTAATATTTTGCCTGTATATAGCTTAGACCTTTGTACAGAGGCTCAACTATGAGTTTTGAAAAATTACACTATTTTCAGAGTTACAACCCATTGAAATAATTATCGGCGTTTTTTTTATTAAAATTCTCCCCTCTGTTGTCGTAAAACATGGATAACCCCATTTCTAAGTTATATATTTCAAAAATTCTAGTTGAGCCTCTGTACAGAGGTCTGAGCTATAGACAGGCTAAATATTATTATAATAGAAGCATTTTTCACAAAAGCAGAATATTTTGAAAATGGGTCATTCTATGTTCATTTTTTGTCAAAATATTGTACTTAAATAATTTTTTATTGTAATATTCTTAAAACAATTTTATATACATTGTCTAATCTAAGTGACACTAAATATCATAAATATTATCCATTTATACTCTCTTGCAAAATTACGGTTCCGAACGTACTCGGATACCTTAAAGAGCTATAGCATGTTTTTCTAAGTGGGCATTTTTCATCTTTTATAGAAGTGTTCAGCGTTTTCTCAAAATCGTTTCTTAAAAGTTACTCAAAAATGTATATAACTATTACTATTTCAAAAATAATTTTTTTGCTCTTTTTTGAAATTTAATGTAAATAATGATGCATTAGTTTTAAACAAATAATATAATAAAAAATTTAAGTCAGTCCCTACTTAGGTCAACAAAGAAAAATTTTATTTTTGATATATTTTATTAAATAATTACAGTTAATATAAATATGTATATAGATTTGACGGAATCACAATATTAAGTGGCAAAATAGAAAGCAATTTTCCTTTTTCTTTTCTATATAGGGTGTTGGACTATTATTTTTGTTTGTTACTATTTATTCATTAATTAAATTTAATTATTCTGATAGAATATTATAGCAAAAAAAGAATTCACATTCTCAGAAATTAGATCATCCCAGGTGGGTTTCGAACCTACTACCTTTGGATTAGAAATCCATTGTGTTACAGGGACACAACAAGCGATTTTCCTTTTTATATATGATTTTGGACTATTATTTTTGTTTGAAACTATTTATTCATTAATTAAAAAAATAATGAATTAATATTTGAGAAAACTGTCTTAACATCAAGTGTCTCATCCATTACATCCACTAAACTATGTCATACCCACCATCTAACCTTTTTTAGAAAATGGATAGTTTCTCGTGTAGCTGACTTTAAGGCTATATCCTTTGAGGGGCCTTAGGCTGTAGGCGAATTCTAGATGTATATTTTTGGGTACCGCATCTTCGGGCATGTCATATCCTGCGCGTTAATCACCGTTACAGTTCTGAATGCATGAGCCCGTTTTACATCTTCCTTATCCTATGACGTATTATTGTAGTCATGATGAAGAAATGTGATATTTAAGTAATTTAATAGATACAGTATTTAATAGAGAGAGATATAGTACAACAGTATTTTTTGGATGAAGAAATTCTCTACTTGGTTATAATGAGGAAGAATCAAATGATGAAGAGTATAATAGCAAGTCCTCCATTGAAATCGATCCAGATTTAGAAGAGGGAAATAAATGTTTTATATGTAGAGACACAAAAACATTTGGGAAGAACGTAATTTTAAAGGAGACAACTGGTACACATCTTATCCACTTTCAGATGAGCTTTTGAAAAGAAAAAAAACTATTGCTGGAACAATAAGAGAAAATAAAAAAGAAATTCCAAAATTTTTGAATTTAGATAAAAGAGAAGTTTACTCCTATATGTTTAGTTTTAAAAATATGAAGATTTAAAAAAAATTAAGATCTAGTGAAAACATCGCATTCACTCATGACGAGATTAAAGGAATGTATAAACAATGCACTGAATGTTCTTATAAAAAGAACAGAAAAACTAAATTTACGTGTGAAAAATGTAATAAAAATATATTGTATTTCTCTACTTTTCATCCTTTTTAACTTTTGTATACAAATTTTAGGGTAGAAATAGAATGTAAACACCCTTAGGTATGAGATAACCTGCGTGAGAACATTCGGTCATTTTTTTTTTCGCGTGAGTGATGCCGGGTTAAGAATTAAATACTAGTTAGGGAGAAAGAGACATGTTGTTGGGAATTAACAGTAGTATAAATCTGTTCGTTCTAAAAAGACTAAGATACAAGTAATTTCACAGAATCAAAAAAGCAGTAAATCAATTCTATATACAGTTAAAAATTAAAATAAACAGCTTTTATAATAACTAATCTTGAGTGTCGTGAAACGAAAAATGATGCGTAAAAATATCTTTCAGAAAAACAATTTCTACAAATTAAAATAGTAAATAAACAAAAACAATATTCTTGATTCATACAAATATAACGGAAATGCATTATGAAGAAAACTATGAGAAAAATTTGTCTTGGCAGGTATAAATCACACACACACACAGTCCTTATGAATGCAGCATAATTACAGGTCTACTGTTAAAATACGATTCCTGTCCTACCCGTAAACTCATTCATCAAATGAAACAGAACCCCACCCACGCCGTGAAATACAAAGCAGTAGAGGAATTTGTTTTGAATTTGTGAATGACATTAATATGTAATCGAAAAAGGAATATAAAAACCTTCAGTTTTATGCGAAAGAATTTACTTCCTGAATGTAATTAGCAGTTAAAAGCATTTTGGTGACTCTATTAATGTCTCTATAAAAAATTAAGATAGATTCTGCATTTTTATATTTTAATAATTGGAACTATTTTAACTACTGGAATAAGTTTCTTTTGAAACTAAAAAGGAATTCCAGAGAGTAATTTTAATCTGAATACCTTAAAAAAAGCTATTAGTTTTTATTTTGTAGTGGGTTCTCAAAGCGTTTCCAACTAACCTCTAAGGCAGGGGTGTCAAACTCACGAGGCCCACGACGAACGTTTTTGTTGCCCGGCCAATATTTCACCATACAATAATGCATAGTAAAATTTAAAAAATTCTCCCGACATTGGAAAGACAGTAGCAGAAAAGAGATGTCAAGTATAAAAATATAAAGATTATTTTTTTCTTTTATATATGTTTATTATAATGTATTATTCTAAATAAACCTACAATTTTATGAATATTGATTTCTTTTTCAGCCCGCCTAAAGTTAAGCCTTGTTTGCTTGGCCCGAGTTAGCTTTTGAGTTCGACAGCTCTGCTCCAGAGAAATCTAATTTATGAATTATTTGATTGATTTGAGAACCTCACCTTTTGAAGGAGCCGTGAAATATATAAATTTGGATTGTATTTAAAGACATATGAAGTGAAAACGTAGAGGATGTTGAGATAGTAATTGTAAGGAGGAATTTTGCAGTTGTGTGTGTAATCTTAAAGGTTCATTTTTATTCTTTGATTTGGAATTAGAAAGTCAGATTAAAACTCATGAAACTGCGAGTGACTGCTGTTTGAATTTATTCTAGATTTGAAACCATAAAAAAAGTGAGGGTAATTCAAATCTCATATGAATATTTTAATATTTATTACTATTGGTTAAGATTCGTAGTTTGTTACGGTCTTTTTTGACTATTTACTATTATTGTGTTAGATTAAATAAATTTGAGAAATTCGCAAAATAGAAGTTCTTAAATAGAGGTCCTACTGCATATATATTTCGGATTAGAAAGAGATTCTGCTAATTGATTACCTTGAAAAAGGCAGAACTATTACAGGCAAATATTACTCCAACCTTCTTAAACAGCTGTAATGCAAAAATTCGCGAGAAGAGGCTTGGCTTGAAGAAAAAAAAATCATCTTTCACCAAGACAACGCACCTCTGCACGAGGTACGATGAGGGTACGATTTTCTCGGCCATCCCCTATCATTTTCCTGATTTAGCATCCTCAGACTTCAATCTTTCCCAAACTTGAAAAATTGTATTTCTGGTTAGCGTCCAATGAAGTTGAGAGGGCCGTAGATGAATATTTTCACAACCTTCTAGACTCCCATTTTCAGGAAGTAAAACTGACGTTAAAGAAAAACTGGACCAAGTGTGATGAATTCAAGAGAATATGTAGAAAAACAAGTAGCACATACAAAAAATTTCTTTTATGTCAATTCCTACTTAGGTCAACAAAGAAAAATTTTATTTATAGTTTCCTTTTATTAAATAGTTATAATTAATATTAATATGTATATACATATGACAGAATCACAATATTAAGTGACAAAATAGAAAGCGATTTTTCTTACAATTTTCCATTTTCCTTTCAGTATAGGGTGTTGAACTATTTTTTTCTTTGTTACTGTTTGTTTATTAATAAAATTTAATTATTCTAATAAAATAGAATAGTAAAAAGAAATCATATTCTCAGAAATTAGGCCATTCCAAGTGGGATTCGAACCCACCACCTTTAGATTAGAAGTCCAACGTGCTATCTATTGCGCTACAGGGACACAACGAAAGGTTTTCCTTTTTATATATACTGTTGGATTTTTATTGTGTGTGTTACTATTTATTCATTTTTTAATTTAATTAATGAATTAATATTTGAAAAAAATGTAATACCATCAAGCGTCATCCACTACAAGTTTTAAAAAATGTATTTGAACTTGAATGAATGAATAGAAAGTATTTTATCAATGATTGAAAATTTGAACGATATATATATATATGTGTGTGTGTGTGTGTGTGTGTGTGTGTGTGTGTAATAATTCTCTCTAGTATCCTTTTTGTTTTAACTCTTTGTACTAATATTTAAACAAACTTTAATTCTTTGGCTTAAAAATAACACTGTAATCTTAATCGTAATCGGCTAGTCCGAAATCCCTGTCCCGCCCATTCTATCCAATCAGAACTACTATTACGTAATAACCACTGCCGGAATAAAAGCAAAAATCTTGTGTAATCGCTCTCCTTCATCATGTAATCAACCGGCTGCCGCGCGTTCTGTGTTTGTCTTTGTCTGTGTTTGTGCCATGGTGTTTGCTTCTTGTTATGTGTAGTGCCGTCCCTACTTGATCTTTATGTTTTTCCAGATGTGAATAAACTGGATTATTGATTTACATACTGCCTAGTCAATCCCATCATAGAAAATGCATCAACATACAGACAGTATCATTCACACACTACCGGCCACGCCCAATCCTTTGGTCGCTACAGTAATAACATCCACTCACCACGTCTTACAATTATTTTTACCATACTCCAAAAATATTATAGAAGTATTTCATATATATATAGGGAGGAAGTGAACTAATAGTAGGAATTGAATAAAATCACTTTTAACCAAAAATCTTAGTCTTTCATTGTTGGGCCAAAAACTTTTCACCTTACCCTGTACAAGTTTTAATCTTGTTTGCTTAACAAAAAAACCGCTTAAAATATAATTTTTATGTGAATTGTCATTTAAAAGTACCTATATTTTAGTTTAAGCATTACTTGGTTGGTTGAATATTTCACTTTTAATTTTTATTATACAGAAAGTATTCTATTTTAAGGAAACTTAAACTCGATGAGTTACAAGCGACAATTTTTCAACTGATTATTTCTTATCATTTTAAGTTCAAAATGATGAAATTTGAACAAAAAATTCTTGCGTCTGTTTAACAAGACAGAATGTCTCAAAAATTTAGAGCATTTTAAGCGCTTAATCAGCAACTATGCAAAAAGTATTCAGATAAGTTTAAGTCATTTTTCCTTCGGCTATCTGAGTACAAAACGTGGTTCAAAAATCACTTCTGTGACGTCTGTTTCTTTGGTATATTCTTCGAAATTACGTAACGATTACGTACGCATTCGAGATTTAAACTTTTCGAACTTTTTGACTGGATAAGAAAATATTTCCTAACGAAACAAAAAAACTGCATTCATTTCATAGAATTACTTTTAACTTAGGATTGTAAATTTTGAGAGTTCTCTGACTAGAGAGATATTCCTCTTGCATATTTCTTGAATTTAGATTACAGTATGTGCATAAAAGAGAATTTTCTAGAAAACCATTTTCTATTCTGAGTCAAATAGAATGTAAAGAATGTGAATTGCGCTATCATGATTCAGATTTCATTCTCTTTCTTACCTGGAAATAATAAAACATATTCATTCTCTGTTTTGTTTCACTTTTATACTATATAAGGCAAAATGAAATATCTGGACGGGAGGTGAAATATTTCAAGGCCATATTAAAAATACCAAACATTTTTTCTTTCTGCTATCTGTTAACTGTTTACTCAAAATATGAGATGGATTTTCAAAAAGAACCGAATAATTTGCATTCTATTTGCTTTCTATTATGAGTAATATTCATAGAAAGTGTGTGTGTGTTTGAAAATATTCCTTTTGTTTTTTCACATTTTAGATAAGTATGATTTAAAGTATCGTGTAAATAACTGAGAAAATGAAACTTTGAAAGTGCCATTTCCACGTTTTATCAATAATGCATGAGTCACAAGCAGATTTAAAAAAAAAAAGAGTTTTATTGGCAATAGATTCCAGGCTGTGGATTATTTTTACTGATTCATGAGAACTATTACAAATGTATTTGAAAAACACCCAAATTAAAAAACGTAAGACTACATCTCAAAATAATTTAATGGCAAATTTAATAAATATATTTTATCATTCGGTAACTTTTTTCTGCATCAATTCTTTTCTTTTAAAAAGCAAAAAGTAATGCCTCTACGGTTATAGTTTGGGAACAACAGGTATGAAAATATTTGTCACTTTACATTTGAAAATATCATATAAGATGAAAACATTAGAATTAATACTTTAAACAGAGACTTGTATATTTTACAGTTTCTTTTAGAAGACTTGCATATTTTATAAACATTCATTTAAAAATCTCTTGCAAAAGAAATTACATCAGATTGGGATTTATGAAAGAAAAATAAACGAATTATGACTTAAAAGGTGACTATAACCGAACTATGATTACTTTACATATTCAATTTTTGGAAAACGCAAAAGAATTGCAATGGGGTGAAAATATTGTTTTCTTTTCTTTCTTTTTTTTTTCTTTTTTGAAGAGGAAAGTTGCACGCAACAGCTATCCAATAGAATAATGGCGATGTATTTGTAATTTTCATTTATTTCATCATTGTGTAAAGGATATACAGTTTGATATTAAAGGATATACAACGTCAAGCGAGAAATAGGAGGCTACGAAACTCGTAATTTTGAATCTAGACCAAATGACGAGGACGGCATTTAAGCAGAGGATCTTGAGCTTTGACACATTTAATGTATATTAATCCCTTTACATAGCGGGATATTTAGTGTATACCATGACTCGACAGAAGCAGCGCTGGTCCCGAGTTGGTATTACATTAAAATACCTCCCTTTTCAAATCATAGATGATGGTACTGTAGCTCTTAAAAATAATATATTCCAAAAATACTCTCTATGGCATAATCTTTTCTAAAAAAAAATAACAAAAATATTCAAAATACTATACTTATAATTTTAGTTTTTAATTCACATTTTTAGTTTATGTCAATTTTAGTAAAACAAATTTTATTCTTATTGATTATCCAGTCCTTGATATGCAGGCCTTGATCAACACTTAACCTTTTTATAAATTCATCCAGAGAAAGGCAGTGGTATTACTTTAAAAACTGCCTAATAACCCTTTCTGGAGAAATTATGACCTGAACAGAGCTAGAAATTTAATGACTCCGGATGGATTCATACAGTCAGCCATGAAGGTCGCTTGTTCTTTGAAGCTTTGTCAAGAGACTTCTATTTTGCCTCTACCTTTGTGCCCTTTGAATTATATTCATTTTGATATAAATTTTGAACTTCATATGAAGTTATTAAAGAAAGAAATGTCTCCCGAAGAACCAAAAGCTATAGCTTGGAAACTATTAATCGATTTCCAAAAAGTGAATGGCTCCCTTCTAAATAGATATGATGATAGAAACGGTATCTTTTGCGATTTGTTTAACTTTTACCTACCATTACGTATTTTTACTACTGCCTTCGATGGCGAGATTGAAGCTATTGCAGTTATCACTAACCCGCGATCACTCGCGCGGGGTTTTCTGTACACCCCAGCAACAAGAAAATCCTCCCAGGATTTTAAAAAGAATGCGCAGAACCACGATTTTTTCTGTAGCTGCACATTTTAGATCATTGAACCTTCAGGCCTGATGCAATCTCTCTTTCTCGAACGATTGGAGTGTAATGACCTTCAAAAGTTTATCTGTGGGGCTGAGAACTCCTGCGAGAAGTTGAGCATTTGTATGCAGTCTGCTCTGAATGTTTGGAAAATGATTAAAATATTATTTTTCTATACTTTCTACTATCATTATCTCATTAATTATAAAGTATATTTATTACTGGTACATACGTTTTACTGGTTTATGAAAAACTATAAAATTATGTGTTTTAAAATGAAAATTTTATATGTTTAGTTTAAATTAATGTGTGTTAGTCTCATTTGTATGCAATAAATTTAATAATTTTATTTGTATAATACAAAAAACATCTTGTACTTTATAAACATGTATCATAATTACTTAATTTTATTTTCATAATTAAATACACGGGTTAAAAGTTTGGGGTGTTCTCTACACCCCGCGAGTTACGACGGTAGTAAAAACAGGCGCGAGTGACCGCGGGCTAAGAAGCTCTGAGTTCATCGGGGCCGTAATAATTTCCAACTGCCCTACAAGCTTTGTCTCAAAATTACCTCTGTAATTCACAAGGAACTTTTAAATGCAGATTGTTCGTAAAATATTTTCCTCATAAAATGTCTTTTCGGTGGATACCGGCTCACTGTGATATTAATGGGAATGAGCGCGATGACTTTCTTGCTAAGGAAGGAGCCCTTGAGATCCAAAGACCTTTGAGAATTTTAACTTTTAAGTCCTTAACTTTTTACTAATATGGCCTTGAAGTATAATTTTAAAATGGTTGCTTTGGAGATGTCGAAGGACACGAACTAGGCGATTTTGAACAAGAACTCGTCCTGGGTTCCTGGGGCTAGGGGTGGCTCTAGGGCCAGACAAACCGGACCCCTGCCCGGGGCGGCAAATTCTAAGGGCGGCATTTGGATCAAATTTAAAAAATAATTTTTTTTTTTTTTTTGTGAAAAAAAATTTGATATATTTTCTGAAATATTATTGGGTGTGAATAAGGTATTTCATTTAACATTCTTATTTTGTACTCTGTACTTCCTGTACCCGTACTTCCATATCCTGTACTCTGTATGTTTAATGTCAGTTTTCTTTTATGTTGAAACTTAAGAATACGAGGCGGGAGTATATGTTCATTCATGAAATTTGATAAGTTTACACATTTTTGGGGCTAGTAACTTTCTCCCTATCCCGAAGAATGGTCACAACGGACATTCCTTTTACCCATGTGACGTCTGGTGTCAGCTATACGAAAGGGAACAGAAGCAATAAGAGTTTTTTTGTAGATAGAGAGTCACAGGAGAGGTTTTATTTTAGTCTTGAGTGTAGTTACTGTAAGTTAAAATAAACGTTTGAGATCCCCACCATCAGTAGACTTTTTTTTGAACAAATTGGCCTGCTGAAACGGGCTATTTTTTTCTCTTACATTTTACTCGTTTGAAATAATAACAGGTAATTATGTCCTTAATTTCGAATTATTTTGTATTTGACTTAAAATAAT